>CM043020.1:36274439-36575343 GCA_023690525.1 Holotrichia oblita
GGAAACTCCAATCCATCTTCTTGCCGACTGCTCGACAGTGGACAGGGAGAGGCGGAGTTACTTCGGGGTCGGGCGTCTGGACGATCCTGGACTAAGAAAATTAACTCTCGACCAGGCTGCGGACTTTTTCGTCCGAGTGCAACCTGGCTAAGAGGAGTAAAACAGCACGGGGGCACAATAGGTCTTTCTTATGGCCGAGTTTGCCTTTACGGCTCGTCCGCCCGTGCAGTCCCCAAAAAAAAAAACATATAGTTAAATCGCTATCGCATACAATTTCACTGTATTTTCTAAGTATTTATGTAATTAAGGAATTACATGAATAAGAATATGTATGGGGGCAAGATATAAAAGTCTATTACATATTAGGGTGGATCGAAAAACGCGTTTTTTTTTGGAATACAATAATTGTAATAACGCGGCAAACTTGCGCATAGGCGTCATTATAAATGAAAATTTTTTTTCAAAATTTGAAATCGCGCAGGCCTAAAGTTACCAAAAAAAGTCAAAATGCCGGTAAATTTAAAAAAAAATGCAAAAATTAAAAAAAAAATGTTTTTGTCGTAATAGTGAAAAGTGTTTTTAAGTGTCCTTAATGCATACAAAAAATAATTAGACCCATTCTTGTTTCACTGAATTCGCGCAAAAGGTCTAAAGTTGCGGGTTGTATCGTAAAAAATACGATATTTCATGATTTTCGATGATTTTTAAACATGTGCCAAAACCCATAAAAGTTTTATTTTTAATTTGTAATAGTGTAAAAACCATTCAAAATAGTTTTCCCAATCCAGAAAAAATACTTTCAGACCTGTTATTCCTTAACTGTATTCGCGCAAAAGGTCTAAATTATAGTATAAGTTAAGTTATAGAGTAAAAACGCCGTTTTCCATATCTGATGAGTGTTTATTTAACACATTAAGGTTTGTAATAAGACTCTAACAAGTGATTTCCAAAAAATGTATTAGCCAAACATATATTGCAGCTCTCAGCTCATTTCAACATTTAATCTGTGCCCAAATGGACTCACGGCGAGGATATGGCTGCAAGGCGAGTCTGACCTCTACTCTACCCAACCAACCAACCAGGGTGAATTTTATTTACAATATTTAGAGTAACTATTTACTTTGTACAATGCATATGTTCGTTGTAGGCAAAAGGTTATTTACATACATAGAAGCTCCTTTGAATTCTGACTTTTAATTAAAACTGGGCATCAGCTGTCTTGATTTTAAAGTAGCTCTAATATAACCATCTCGATTTTCATGGCCGCACGCTTTTTCTGCTGCTTCTGTAACCAGTTTTACACACCTCTCAACTGACTGGGTGTGGCACGGGAATTTGAGGTAGTTAAACTCTGGTAGTGCTTTGTCTTTCAATAAAGAAGCAATGTGTTCAGTTGGCATCTTGGACAGTAGTGGCGGCGGTGTTAACTTGCAGATTGACCGATCAATTAGTTCGGTATAGTCGTTTGCACTAAAATTTATTGAAGGTATTTTGAAGTCTCTTGCGTAACCTTCAGCCCCGCCTTCAGCCGATGGCTCATTTCTGGATTTAAGGATCTTCCTGTGGCCAAGTTCTCTAATGTGTGGTCTCTCATCCATTATCATACCCAACATAATATTTTCAGGGCGGCAACCCTGCCTGCAACTTTAGGCCTTTTGCGCGAATTCAGTAAAACAAGAATGGATCTAATTATTTTTTGTTTGCATTAAGGTCACTCTTAAAAACACTTTTTTCACTATTACAACAAAAAATTTATTTTTTTGTAATTTTTGAATTTTTTTGAAATTTACCGGTATTTTGACATTTTTTGGTAACTTTAGGCCTGCTGCGCGTTTTCAAATTTTGAAAAAAAATGTTTTAATATGCGCAAGTTTTCCGCGTTATTAGAATTGTATTGCAGAAAAATCGCGTTTTTCGATCCACCCTATTACATATACGTTAGAGAATGAATGTTCGCATGACTGTGCAGAAAATGTCCTTCAGAACCAACCAATAATTAAAAAGTTTTTTCTGTGTATTAATTTGTTTTCAGTTTGACTGCCTTTTCGTTTACCTTCTTTATTATTTGAAATAAATTATTGTTTGTTTACTGTGTGTTTTGTTATTAATTCTAGTTGAATGGTGCAGGAGTTGTTGAATGGTGCATGCATGTCCTGTTTCCTCGCTGTGATTATGTTGTTTTGTCGCTGGTTACGAGTTATAGTTTATTACTGTGATTGATATCAATTTAAAGTGTAGGTTATAAGCTACTACAAGGTAGGACTGCTGATTTGATTACTATACACTAGTTCGCGTATTTGTTCATCAAATAATAAATCTTGGTAGATCGTATAACTCTGATATACTTTTTTTTCTTTTTTTATTATATCGTTCTTTTTTACTTGAGTGCAAGAAGTACTGCGTTGATGTAAACTTGTATATATACACTGGGTATCAGTGAAAAACTATCATGAACATTTATTTGAATTTTAACTAACAAACAGTCGTATACACGTGTACATTTGTTCTTTTTTGTTCTTTCCTACTGTTTCTGCGGGTGTACCTTTCCGTTGCCTGTTTTGCCTTACTTCTGTGTTTTAGAAAGTCGTTGTGAAGGGCACCTCAACGTGAAGAGTGTATCCCATACCTGTGTATCCTAACATAATTAAACATGATTATTTGCAACTGCTGCAACAAAGAAATAGAAAATCATAAGTCAATAACCTGTTCAATGTGCAAGCTTTCATATAACCACGCGTGTGTAGGCCTTTCGGGAGCGGATTTGAGAACTTTAGTCTCAAAAGCAACATCGGGTATGGCGTGGAATTGTGCCTCTTGTAGAGATCGCCCTGGGGATGTGATTGCGGAATTAAAATCATTGGTCACTAACTTAGTGAAAGAAGTTGCTGAACTTAAAAAGCAATTGGCTTTGCCTGCAAGCTTTCATCCGGAAGGACACGACTTTGAGGGATTGATTCAGGAGATGGAGGAGCGTCAGTCAAGAAAATTTAATGTCATATTTTCTGGTCTTGCCGAGTCGTCAGCGTCTTCGAGGAAAGATCGTGGTGATGATGAGAAGAAATCTGCTAGTAATTTAATTAGATTTCTCTGTCCTGAGGTTGACACCGACAGGATTTCCGTTCTGAGATTGGGGAAGTATGATCCAAATAGGTCTAGACCGAGACTACTTAGAGTCAAATTAGTTGACAGTTCTACTGTTCATGCTATTATCAAGAAAGCAAAAAATCTTAAAGATAGTGCTTTATACAGAGACATTAGGGTTTTCTTTGATAGAACTCCGAAGCAAATTGACTATTATAATTCTCTTAAGACAGAGTTACAAAGACGTACTGACCAAGGAGAGGCCAATCTAATAATTAAATATGTTAATGGGGTTCCCAAGATAGTTCGTTTAAACTAATACAGTCCAACAGCCTTTCCACAATTAATTGTTATTACCAGAATGTGCGAAGTATGCGTGGAAAATCCTTCGAATTTTATACAGCCTGCTGTTCGGAGGACTACGATGTCATTGGTATCACCGAAACATGGTTAGATGATGGATGTTCTTCATATGAATATTTTTCGGATTTGTATCAAGTGTTTAGATGTGATCGAAGACATTTTGAAATAAATAAAACTACTGGTGGTGGGGCTTTGGTAGCAGTTAAGAATACTGTCAGTGTTTCAGTTATAGATTTAGCAACATTTCTATTATTATTTTCGTTTGCGGATATAGTTGGCGTGAAGTGTACTTTGTCTCATTCTTTTACTTTGTATGTATTTGTATTATATATACCTCCAGATGTATCTGGTGAAGATTTTGAGAACTTTTTTGAATTTTTTGAGCAATTCATTATTAATTATCAAAATGTTTTAGTTATAGGCGACTTTAATGTGACTCACTTTAATAATCCTAATGTTACTGATTCTCGTAAACGAACTATATTGAGTTTTATTGATGTTACAAGTCTGTCTCAGTATAATAATATTGTAAATCATAATGGGCGTCTGTTAGACTTAGTTATGACTAGCTGTGAAGTAAGTGTAAGTAGAGAAAGTTGTCCACTTGTCACGGAAGACTCGCATCACCCTGCACTCTTAATTGAAATAACTTATAATAATACAATGACTACGAATTTGACTAGCAATCCACACTGTAGATCTTACAACTTTAGACTTGCTGATTTTTCTAACTTATACATTGCTTTAACGTCAATTGACTGGTCATTCTTAGAAAGAGATTATGATCCCAACACTGCCTGTAACTTATTTTATGAAAAATTATATTCCATATTTGACGTATATGTTCCTGTTTATAAACATGTTAAAAGACAGTTTCCGAATTGGTATACTTCAACAATCATACAAAATATTAAACTGAAGTCATATTATTTTAAGCAACACAAAAAATGCAATAACACAAATGCACTCGCGCAGTATAGATATCTCCGTACGTTAATTAAGAAACAAATAAAGGTTGCTTACCAAGAATATATTTCTAACGCCGAGGCTTCTATTTATACCAACCCTCAGAACTTCTGGTCATATGTCCATAGTAAAAATGGGAGATCTCGGATTCCTGGCTCCATACACTTTGATAATGATATATATAACCAGCCACAAGATATTGTCAATATTTTTGCAACTTACTTTAGTAGTGTATACGTCGTTAGTAACACCAACAGTAACATGCCTTCTGGAAATGTTAATACAGGATACGTTAATATCCCACTCATTGACGAGTTTGAAGTGCGTATAGCTATGAAGAAGCTAAATAATAAAATGACAGCCGGCCCGGATGGTATTCCTAGTTTCCTTGTTCGAGATTGTGCAATTTTATTGGCATCCCCATTAACAACAATCTTCAATTTAGCACTAAAAACTATGACATTTCCCGATTTGTATAAGTGTACGAAAGTTTGTCCTGTGCTAAAGAGTGGATCTTCGAATGATGTAAGAAATTATCGTCCAATATCGATACTTAATAACTTTGCGAAAGTGTTTGAATCTGTCCTGTATTCCCGCATCTACCCACTTGTCAAAAATTATATTGCGGTCGAACAACACGGCTTTATGGAAAAAAGATCAACAATCTCAAATTTGGCCAATTTCACGCAATATACGCTGAACAAATTCGATGATTGCGGCCAGGTGGATGTCATTTATACAGACATATCGAAAGCTTTTGACTCTATAGATCACAAACTACTAGTCCGCAAACTTCAGTCATATGGCTTTAGTAACGCTTTAACGTATCTCTTCAGCTCCTATTTATCTGGGCGTATGCAATACGTATTTTATAATGGATATAAGTCATACTTATTTGGGGCTACCTCAGGAGTACCTCAAGGATCAAATCTAGGACCGCTACTGTTTCTGTTGTTTATCAATGATCTTATTGATTTGATTGACTGCAAAAAGAATGTTTTCGCTGATGATTTGAAGATTTATACATCAATCGATTCAAATGCTGATTGCTTGCGACTACAAAATCAATTAAATAAAATCTCTGAATGGTGTACTGCCAATAGACTTCACTTAAATATAGCAAAGTGTAGAATTGTATGCTTCACGAATAAACTAACACCAATATTTTATGACTATACTGTGGATGGTACAATACTTAAGAGAGATTCAGTGGTAAAGGATCTGGGAATTTACTTTGATGCATCTTTGACGTTTACCCTACACAGGGATAATACAGTATCAGCAGCAATGAAGATGTTGGGGTTTATAATTAGAAATGCCGCAAGCTTTCAGACGGGAACTTTGAAGTTGATTTATTTTGCCTATGTGAGATCAAAGCTTGAATATGGTTCCCTTATATGGAATCCTTTTTATTCTGTTCATAAAGTACACTTGGAGAGAGTTCAGAGAAGATTCTTGAAGTTTCTGTATTTTAGGGAAGAGGGAACATATCCTCCCCAAGGATATGACTACCAGATATTACTGAACAGATTTAATATGGAATCACTTGAGGTTAGACGTCAGTTGCACTTGATAAAATTTCTCTATAACCTGGTACATAATAAGATTGATTCGCCAGATTTACTGTCACAGCTCCAGTTTCTTGTACCTAGGCCTTCAACTAGACATACTCTCACTTTTTATACACCGTATGCTCGCCTTAATGCCTCCTTAAACTCACCGATTGTTGCCATGTCACGTAGTTTTAACTTAATATCATCGTATTGTGACATTAACTTTACTTCCCTTAAGGAAATATTGAGATTCGCCCTCGAGTTATTGGCATGATGTCATGTTGATATTATCATTGGGTTTTGTTATTATATACGGTTATGTTTAATTTGAATCGAATGAAACTATTAATTTACTAGTTATAGTTAGTTATTAATTGTATGTGTTTATGTATGTACTATTTCATTTTATCTATCTATTGTTTGTCCTTTGTATGGAGAAATCTGTTGGACAATAAATGTTTATTATTATTAAAAAAAAAAAAAAAAAATAATATATCTAGTGTTTTTAACGAAACTAACTTAAGATGAACATAGATTCCTGTCTATCTACATTGATAAATAATTTTTCTTATGGTTCTAAAATTGATTTGTAGCATATTATTAAATTCAGTTAAGTAGTGATAAGAAGAAATACAATAATTATTTTATTTGCGTTTATATGTCATTAATGGTAATGGGTATTGGCAAACGCTATACTACGTAATAATGCAGACATTAAAAGTATCTGAAAAAGAATATATATTTCTGCAGCGATCTTCCCATTTATTTCACATTACGTAGCTATTTTATCTGTTCATAAGCAAATTGCTTTATTACTACAAACATCCAGTTAAATGTTGAAAGTTTCTGTGTGCGACGTTAGGTCTACGTCGGCGTCGCTTGTCGGGTGAGGCGGTTTGAAATCAACCGAGTGTACCTACATACAGGCGCACCAATTGAAATTTTCCAATTACGGCCCTGCACAGTTTTTATGTCAAACACTGACCTATGAAATGTTATTTTCGACGAATTCTTCTTGTTAACGCTGTTTCTACTGTTGCAACTAGGTAGAGCACAAGAAACCATTATGTCTTGAAGTAGTTTGCTATATAATATAACTGTACGAACTGAAATAATCAAATAATACAACCATACATGACATATGCTCTACAATCTACGTATTTGACGTAAAATGGTGTACCAATATGGCCGACCTGCGCCGTTTTTGCCACGTGATAGCGTCTCCCTACTTATTCTATCTCAATGATGTCAATAGTAGTCAGTAGTACGCCTATGAAATTTTCAAGTTGCCAATATTCCAAACTGAAAATGTTGCATGACGTCACGTATAATCAATTATGTACACTCTCTAGTTATTGGTACGTCCCGAACATCCCGAAGCACTCCAGCTGCAGTACTTAGAAAACATAAATTTAAGCCGTATATTGCCCAAAAAGTGCAAGCAATATATGAAAAGGATTCAGTCCGAAGAACACAATTCTGTAATTTTTATATAACAGCGTTGCAACAAGATCCGCCATTTTATCGCAAAATTATTTGTACAGATAAATTACTTTCACAAATTATGGAATTTTTAATCGCAACATACATCGCCATAGTGGAGCCAAGAAAACCCCAGATTTATCGTCAACAATTTTCAACGTCGTTTCAGCTGTAATGTGTGGTGTGGCCTACTTGGAGATCGCTTGATTGGTCCATTTTTTATTGACGGTTCCTTTAAATCAACTAAAATATCACCAACTATTAACCGAAGATGTTGAAAGCTTTTTGAATCAATTACCACTTGCGGATCTGCGTGACTTGTATTTTCAACAGAACGGTGCTACTCCTCATAATGCACAAATAAACGTTGGCTGGTTGAATCGCAATTTTAATGAGCAATGGATTGGCACACATGAACCTAAACTCGTTGGCCTGCGCGTTCACCAGATCTTACTCCTTTAGATTTTTGGCTTTGGGGATATCTTCAAGATCGGGTATATTTAACAGTGCCACAGAATATAAACGATTTAAGGAACCGAATAATCGAAGCCTGCCAAGATATACCTATAATAATTTTATATTAAATGCCACCCACGGTGTTATACGGAGATGCCACTATTGTATTGAGCATTACGGTAACCAATTCGAACAATACTTGTGAAATTTATTAGTTTTGATTTTTTTTGTTTTTTTTCCTTTTGAAAAAATAATGACAGTCACATATGGGCAATATTTTTTATAGCTACTTTTCCACAGCACATTAGAAAGTCCCAGGAAGTGTTTTAATTATGTTTTTTTTCTTCTAAGTTTACAAGTAAAAAGGATGTATTGCACATCAATGGATTCAAAACAAGAATATCTATCCAATGTAGTAAAAAAATATATACCGAGGAATTTGAAAAAAAAAGTTGACAATCGCGAACAAATAAAGATGGCTTTGGAGAAAAGCAAATACAGATCAAAACATAGCGTTTGTCAAGCCATTTGATTGGGTACGACTCATAAAAATCGGAATGTAAATAACAGAGCTACTGCTCGGGGCGTTTGTGTGTGACACCCGGTATAATATACCTATGTTTTGTGTAAACATTCCGTATCGCCTATGCTTACTCATGAAAGTTACGAACGTCAATGATACGAGTATGTAAACATCATGGTGTGGCAACTAGCTAAACAGGCTTTGAACGAGAACAACAGCGCCATCTCCCAGTCATACCGGTACTAAATGAATGTTATCTCTCTCACTCAGTGCGTAAATTTACCTTTTTTGATGATTTTTCGCTGTCACCATCCTGTCACATGTTCTCTATTGTCTTCTGTCATTTTTGTAATATAATATAATTTTAACATTATACACAAAAAATGGGTTTTTAGGTAGAAGCGAACCGAGAAATTTAACTCTCTTATAAAAATAAGTGTTCTGATCCTGGTTATATAGGTATCGTTTCGCCTATGTAAGTAGCTATGTAGGTAATTTGAAAATATTGCTTTAGGTATATTGTATATTTTAATGAATAAAGTGTGTGTATACATGAATGATAGACGGCGATTTCCAGTGAAGAAAGAAAAGATATTGAAGGTATGATTGTAACGAATTGATGTTTAATTGTGATAATCAAACACTAATATTTCCTTCCTCTGCACATTTTAAAAAGGAATTAAATGGTTCCCAATTGGTTTTAAGGTCTATACTATCTGCGAATTTGCTTGGTATTCTCCATAGTTTAATCAGTTATGTGAATTCCTCTAAGCAGTTTAAATATCGTATTTCTTATAATTACATAACATGAAATAAGACTTATTTTTGTTTTAATTAAAGTAATAGTAGATAGCATTTAGAACTTCTAATTCTTATATTTGACATTATCCATACGAAACAGCCATTTCATCAAGTCATTACGTATGTCAAACATTCTATTAGGTATATGCATACTACTTATTTGTCTCAAATCACAATGTCAGTTAAATTTCAATTTTTGTCTGCAATGCAATCATTTGATAAGATATAGAAATAAAATTTTAAATAACCCGCGCGCTAAATTGTGACTTAAATAGTACCGGTATGACTGCAAGAGGCGCTGCAATAGTCGTTCATCCCCACTACAGTACTTGCCATTCTATCTAAGTTATTCTATGGTAAACATTACTGAACGCTCGCCTTCTCCGCACTGCACTGGAACTTGGCCCCTTTTGTCCACTGAATTGACAATTTATAGGCAATTTAACGGAAAGTACGGGTTTTATTAAGTCCAAAACGGCCCCCCTTTTCTTGCGGAGATTAGTCTAAGATACCTAAAAGTCATTCTAAAAAATGTTATTTCTAGGTTATGTTTCGCTAGTGTTTTGACATTTCTGCGAGGATTTTCAGTTGATATCCAGTCAGAATTATGAAATGTGGAGCGGCAATTAAAAAAAAACTTCGTCCGAATATAAAAATAATAATCGTTTTTTTTATTTTGCAGTATCTCTTAATACAATTATTAATAAGTAATATATATTTCAGTAACTAAAAAACATATCTTCTTTTGTCTTTTATTAAATTTACACAGCGAAATTTGATGTTAATGCATGAAATTTATTTTTAAAATAATTATTTACGTGTCATACACAATAATTAAATGTGTAAGTTAATATTAAGAAGAAAATTATGAATAGTTAGATATTATTATTAATATTATTGATCTTAAATGTTATTAATTGCAATTAAAACGAAGCTAATGTTTTTCAAACTTATCAATTCATTGTATTAAAAGATACTAATGACAATTTTTTCATTCCCGAACGACGTTTCAAAATTGCCGCTCGATATTTCGTAATTCTCACTGGATATCAACTGATAGCGTTTTCCACTCGGACATTTGTTTTCCACTGAGGGAACTCGTGTTGCCCCGACACTGCCCTAGAGTAGCGTCATATGACGTAATCACTGATTCTGCCCTCGCTCAGAGCTAGTGCAATACGTGTAATATAGGTATGTCGATAAAACTGGCGTTAATGCTTCAATGCTTTGTTGGGATGAACTGCTCATCGCAAAAAAATGAAAATCTATAAAAGTAAATAGTAATACGTATGAAGTAAAAGTAGATGAAGAATTATTCCAGAAACTTGTTTAATTATTATTCACTTCTGAAAATGATCTTTTAGTGGACAAGATATTTCGTATAAAATACGCAAAAACGTATTTCATGGATGATGATTATGAACAATTCGTATTATTATCTGTATCTGAGGATAACATATTATAAAGTAGTATGTTTCAAAATTTAACAGTAATTTGTACAATATTTTCGGCCATAACGATTACGCGATGAAATATTGATTATATACATTTTATATACCCACTTGCCCACTGTATGCTTATCGAAAGTACAATAAACTGAATAATTTTTAATAACTTCAGATTGCACTGTAAGTGGCCCCGTCAATTTTGAGAGGTCCAGTTTTTCGCACTCAAGGTCAAATGTAGTGACGCTCACATGTCGTCACTTCTACGTAAGCAGCACGAAATTTACCAGTGGAACACGTATCATTTTTGCTTGCAGCAAGTGCTAAGACCAGTGGAACAGCCAACACCGAGTTAGTGCACTTTTAGTGCGCTCTAAATGTCCGAGTGGAAAACGCTATTAGAGCGCACTAAAAGTGCACTAACTCGGTGTTGGCTGTTCCACTGGTCTTAGCACTCGCTGCAAGCAAAAATGATACGTGTTCCACTGGTAAATTTCGTGCTGCTTACGTAGAAGTGACGACATGTGAGCGTCACTACATTTGACCTTGAGTGCGGAAAACTGGACCTCTCAAAATTGACGGGGCCACTTATAGTGCAATCTGAAGTTATTACATATTATTCAATTTATTGTACTTTCGATAAGCATACAGTGGGCAAGTGGGTATACAGGGTGTTAGTAAATAAGTGCGACAAACTTCAAGGGATGATTCTACATGCAAAAATAATGACAGTTTGCTGTATAAACGTCCGTCCGCAAATGCTTAGTTTCAGAGTTATTTATTTTCAGTAAAAGAAAAATTAATTACTTATTAACAATAATTTTATAGCTAACTAAAAGCTTAATAATGATGAGTTGCTATTTTGACACTTCGTTAAAATATTATTTGTATTTAACAATGCATTGATATTGAATATCGACAGTAGCCTACTAGATAATGTATTAAAGAAATGAAAAATACACGTTAAGATGTTTTATTTTTTTGCATAAAAACGGCGCCTCACACGAAAAAAAGGCAAGAGAGGTTTTTTATCACAAATTGAATGGCAAATTCAAAAATGATTTTTAATTTGAAATATCTCAGTGGCGTACCATTTTTTTTCGTTAAAAAATTAAGATCATTACCCGTATGCACGCCAATGATGAATATAAATTTCTTGGTTGGATGTTAAGAAATGCGCAATAACCATCACTTAAAACCCACCAAATTTCATTTGCCTATCTCGACCGGTTTCAGAGCAATAAATAAATCGTCAGTTTTTAAGAAAAACTTTAACACCCTATAACTCTGAAACTAAGCATTTGCGGACGGACGTTTATATAGCAAACTGTCATTAGTTTTGCATGCAGAATCACCCCCTGAAGTTTGTCGCACTTATTAACTAACACCCGGTATAAAATGTATATAATCAATATTTCATCGGGTAATCGTTATGGCCGAAAATATTGTACAAATTACTGTTAAATTTTGAAACATACTACTTTATATGTTATTCTCAGATACAGATAATAATACGAATTGTTCATAATCATCATCCATGAAATACGTTTTTGCGTATTTTATACGAAATATCTTGTCCACTAAAAGATCATTTTCAGAAGTGAATAATAATTAAACAAGTTTCTGGAATAATTCTTCATCTACTTTTACTTCATACGTATTACTATTTACTTTTATAGATTTTCGTTTTTTTGCGATGAGCAGTTCATCCCAACAAAGCATTGAAGCATTAACGTCAGTTTTATCGACATACCTATATTACACGTATTGCACTAGCTCTGAGCGAGGGCAGAATCAGTGGTTACGTCATATGACGCTACTCTAGGGCAGTGTCGGTGCAACACGAGTTTCCCCAGTGGAAAACGCTATGAAAATCCTCGCAGAAATGTCAAAACACTAGCTAAATATAACCTAGAAATAACACTTTTTAGAACGATTTTTAGGTATCTTACACTGATCTCCGCAAGAAACGGGGTCCGTTTTGGACTCAGTAAAACCTGTACTTTCCGTTAAATTGCTTATAAATTGCCAATTCAGTGGTCGCCATTCGGAAGTTTAGCCGAAATTTTAAGTTGGCGAAATTGAAATTGTGTACATATGCGCAGTGGAATATTTTTGGTCAAATTTTTATGAAAATAGGACGGAATTAATTTTGTTTGGCTCGCACACATTGTGTTTGACAAAAATTCTTAAACAAAATAATCCTTTTGTAAAATCCATTTGTTGTTTCAAAATCACTAAAACAAAAATTTATTTTTATGTTTATTAACAAATTTACAATTTTAGAGTATATAATTAAAATCCAGGAATTATTTTTCCCTTTTTTGATGCCCTTTTTAGTTTGTGCAATTTTTTGTCTTTCTTTCTTTTCTCTATATTTTCTGTCCTTTTTCGTTGCTTGTCTTCTTTAGCTTTCTTTACATTTTCTGTTCTATTTTCCCACTTCTTTTTACTGGAACGTTTTTTCTGTTCTAGTTTTTGTATCGATTTCTTAAGCAATATAGGATCATCTTTTACTTTGACACCTTGCGTCTTTGCTAAGGCATTTTTCCATGCAGTTTTTTCTTTAATCTCCGTTGCTTTCTGCATGTCACCTGTTTCTTTTAATTTTTGGATTTTATCATTAACCTGTTGTACTTGTTCTAATACCTTTTTTGGATTAGTATCTCCTTTTTTATTCTTTTTATTACCTAATCCAGCAAAATCTATTTTTGAAAAAACCATTTTATCATCTTTATTAAATACTGGCTGTATTTTAGCAACATCCACTGTAGGTTCATTTTCCACTGTTTCTAATTTTTCATTTGATGATCTAGTTACTTTACCTTCTTTTTGTGTACTGTTTCGCTTTTGTTGTTTTATTTTCTTTTTTAATCTATTTTTCAAGTTCCTCTTCTGAATTTTTTCTTTATATGTATTGTTTTTATTTTTCAATTTGTTAATTCGATTCTGCAACTCTACTAAAGAACTAGCCCGAGAAGTTTTATTTGTAGGTAAAAATATTTTCTTAGGAGATACATCTATACTGTCTTCATCTAGAAAAATAGGAAACGAAATCATGTTTTGTAACTTACATATATGTTTGTTACTTACCATCATCATTTTGATTGTTCTGCGGTAGAGCTAATATTGAAAATAAGTTTGTAATGAATTGATTTTCAGATTTTAATATCTCTTCTAATCTTCTTTGGTCAAATTTCTTAATTTTGTTAGTAGCCATATTATAATGTTGTGAAGGTTTAACGGAAAAAAATTTAAGATATAAACTTCGCTTGATACAGTAAATACATTCCTGTTTTACATGTGGTATTTTGAGGTTATAAACAAGTACCATAGAAAGTGGTTCACAGTTACCAAAACTGTGACTGTTCCATGGTCCTATGACAGTTCGGTCAAGAACCGGTTCAGCCCAATTCCTGCCCTCTCTAAAATGGCAACTTGGTGCATCACCGCTGATAACTGATATATGACGCGTATCACATCGAATACATACGTACCTCGACTCGTGGCATCTACCAATCCCGTTCACAATTGCGAAATTGTACAATTGTATTGTACATTGAGGTTAATGCAAAGGAGTACTGTCATTTTGCTCCGTCTATCTACCATTTACCTGTTTTATTCAATTCTATAATATTGCAGTGCACGGTAGTGACAAGTAGTATTCCATCTATATTTTTTTAAAGATTAATGTAATATTTTCAGTGTTTAGTTGCATTAAATTAAAATGCCGGAAGATATTTTGAAAGGTAGGTTAACATTTTTAGAATTTCTTCTAACGTTTCGAAATTCTCAGTAATGCTGATAGTATGATGCAATACATGGAATTTCCAACATTTACTGCAACCATATGGTTTTTAAAGAAGTAATTCAATTCATCTCATCTTCTGTACCATAATAAACTGAACCGGCATGTGTATGTATTTACATGCACATGCTATGGTGTGCTTGTTTAGCAATAAACAAGTACAGAGTAATAAATTTTGTTTTAGTGTTAGAATTATAAATTATTTTGTGATATCTAATAATTTTTTAAAACATGTTCCTAATATTAGACGATATAAGTCTGAACGGCATTAAAAACGTTCGTTTTTATTAATTGATTTTAAATAATGTTATTAATTTGTTTTTTGATTATAAAATTTGTAGGTGACACATAAAATTATTCCTCTAAAAGTTGTACTGGTTTACTTCTTACATCATTGTCATCATAAATATATAAGTTAGAAAATATTTACTATTAATTGTTAGTGTTCTTATGGCCATGACAAACCATAGACCCAGTAAAGGAACACAAAAGGCCTGTTCGTTTGAATTGCTAACTTTGGTAACTTTTGCCAAAAATAGTAAGTGGAGCAAAACAGCAATAGATCAGTTTGAGCGGATAAAATGAGCAAATAAATTGACAACAGTGATATTGAGCACTTCCAGCAATGCAAACAAACAAGCCTTAAAAGTGAAGCCACTCTGTTCCCTATGAAAGGCTGTCAGAGCTCCACTAAAAGCTGGTGAATAGTAGAAATTCAAGTTGTAATATTAAAGAAAAAGGAATTCTGTAGAAGAGCACAATTGTTCCTATCTGCAAGTGCTATAGCGTGTTCTCATTCTCCTAATTTTATAATGAAAACTTCTGAACTCTTTGATTTTTTTGCATGACCCAATTAAGTTGGCATGTTGACAATTGCATTTTTCTAGCAATTTTTAGAGGTTTAAAGGGAAGAATTTGGGGCCTAAATTTTTTGCGGTTACCCAATACATAAATACGTACATTTGAGGAATTTTATTGTTTTTTTCAGGAATTCATACAGCATCTCAAAAAATTTGCAACTTTATTCTGCAACTAATTTACAACGAATTTTTATTTTCACTGTTCCATAATTAAGACAAAAATTTTTTACTATTTAAGCTTTCAACATCCATCGTCAATATGAGAAAAGACAATAAACTGAAGCAAACTGCCCTTTTATCCTTTATTTTCATGATTCATAATTATGATTGGACAATAACCCATGGAAGAATTCCTTTTCAAAAATATGTGTTTTATCCTTTATTTTCATGATTCATAATTATGATTGGACAATAACCCATGGAAGAATTCCTTTTCAAAAATATGTGTTTTATCCTTTATTTTCATGATTCATAATTATGATTGGACAATAACCCATGGAAGAATTCCTTTTCAAAAATATGTGTTCTGTATTCGCTACTGCAATTATGAATCACAAAACAAAGAAAACGACTACTGCTTTAACGTAAACAATGTTGTAAAGGATGTTTCTTATCATTTATCGCAGATTTAACATAAACCTACTATTAGAATTAAAATGATGAAACAATTTCGTTAAACAGATCATGATGAGTATGATAACGATGAGGATGTAGTATCAGATTTTAAAACTTAATAAAAGTGATTATATTTTCCTAATTGGTTTTCTAGATTTTGAGTTCATACAGTAAAACTATTTACGTATTAACCTTTCTGTTTACTTATGTGCAAGGTGTCTTTCTCTGGTGCGTCCAAGTACCATATCTTCTTTTGTATGCATTATACTGCAAAAAATCGTTATAGACTTACTTGAATTGGTGTTTCGTTTTCGCTAGAAAATTTACAACTTTATTTTAAATAGAACACGCTATATATTTTATCATTTTTGGATTTCTCTCTAGATTTTATATCTATTTTAATATTTCCTATACCTATCTCTAAGCTGCTGGTCCGTTTCTAATGCTTGATCTATTTTCATTGCACTCGTCCGCAGGGTGAATTCCAACAATATACCATGAGCGCCTATTACAGGTATTTTTTTTGTTTTTATATTGGTATTCCTCGACGTTTCCATATGTTACGTCATGGCAAACCGTATACGGAAATGATCATTGACTGATGTCATGTTTTGGCTCAGTAGCCCTCTGAGGTAGAAGGGGGTGTTGGTCAGCAGAGACCTTATTATAAGTCTCGCCAACGACAGAGACAGAAAGATGTGAAATTCACAACAATATTTGCAATTGTATGTCTTAAGGTATTTAATTAATTAATTTTATGTCATTAAATTTGTACAGAAATACATGTGCAATATTTACGTATATTTGTGACAACAAAATTACACTGTTAAATTCTACACACAAAGGAAGAAAACCATCGAGTTAGGGACATTTTAGAAACGAAAATGTAGGTGGTCATTAAAATCACCAATTTTATGGTGACTCTGTATACATTGATTTTTGACCGGACCTGTAGGAAATTAATCCAGCAACGACCGTTTGTGACGGTTATTAACATAAGACTATCGAAATGTGTTTCTTAGGAGATTTGGAGACAATTGCGAAGCAACTACTTATAGCCGTCCGATCCCAACAAACGGCCTCTTTCTGAATAGATCGTCGAACAGAACGTTTGCCCCACGTTGGGCGCCTAGTTTGTAACTTAAAATTTTTCACTTGGGTATTTATCAATGTTCGATAAGTTTCTATATTCTGTTCTCTTCACCCGCTGTAGAGTTAAGAATTTGCGAACCTCTGAGATTAACTTTTATTTAAAAAGCCCTATGTTAATTAAAAGAAGTAAAACTCAAATTTTCTTAATTCATTATTAAAAATTTCCCGTTACAATATACTGCCGCAAATTAGCATTTGAAAGTCATATTTTTTTTTAATGCAATACCCTCGATTTTATATTCTACACAAAAAATAATTGTGAAATATGCACATTAAAGGTCACTCGCTTACATTAAAAGCTCGTATGCCTAGTTTTGCCTACATTGATATAAGCTTTTTGTGACATTTCTATGTTGACATTTAATTTCCAAAAGTATTACCTTCATAACTCATCATGATCTCTATGAATGCATAACTTATTGAATGTGTTAAATCTAAAGTCGGCTTACATTGACAAATCTTAGAAAATAAGCTACATAGCTTAACATTAAAATGTACAAGATTTTATTGCAAGCCTGTCTAGCTTATACCAAAATTGGACATATTTGCAATTACATATTTTATTTCTTTTTCAGAAATACGGTTATTTTTAAATTTTAGATCGTAGGTTTTTAAGTGTTTATTTTATCGGAGTAACTAAACTATTAAAACAAAATGCAAGGTGTTCTTAAGTCCAACATTAATTTAATCATTTTTTTATCTAATCACTGTTAAAGCTATAGCTTTAACTGTATACAGTTCCCTGTATAAATTAATAATAATATTAACAATTATATAAAATCAGTTTACTTTCGTTATAGAGAAACGTAATATAAATAAATCGATGTTAATACGTAAAATTCAATTCCAATCACAAAAATCATACTTTGACTGCCCTTTGTAGTCACGAAAACATGTGTATGGAATTCTATTCTTATTGTAATTTTAACTTGTAAAATTTCGAAACAATTTGTTAAGCATTTTAAGAGATATAAATATTAATCCATATCAATTTAGCATCATGCACTGTTTTATCACGTTTTATTTAAACTGGGAATTAATAGTCAGTTGCTGATAACTTGTTTTATCATTGTGAAGCAGTTAATATAGCAAGTTTTCTGTAATGATTTTGGGCTGATTCATACTATATTAATAATTCACATAACAGACAAATTTCGAAAAATTTTTGTTATCGTCAAAGTTGAATAAACAGAAGAATAAGTAGAACATTTAACATTTCTTTAATATGCAAAATTACAGCACGTGCCCGGTCGTAAAATTAACTGTTGATTGACGATTTGACGTGATAAAAGTTAGTGTCAATTTATATTACAAAAAGATGTATGATTAGACATTTCACAATTTAGTTTGTTTACGTGTAGTAAACGTGTGTCTTTAATTTTTTATTGTAGGTTTGTATACATCAGAAAAGAAAGGCTCCGACGAATCCGGTAATGGAACCGAAGCGAAACCATTTAAAACTATACTGCAAGCGATGCGTGCAGCAGGTGCCGAACCATTTCCAGTTATATATGTCGACAGCGCGGAAACTGATGGTGCATTTGAGCCAGCGAGTAAATCCCAATTAAAGAAAATACAAAAAATTTGGACACGTGAAAACTATAAGCAGGCAGAGAAAAGCGCTAGGGATGCTGGGGATGCAGAAAAGAGGCAAAAGAATCTAGAGGAAGCTAAAAAGATTATTATTTCAGAAGATAAGTCATTGCCTGAAGCGAAGAAAATAAAAATTGTTGATTGCCAAGAATATAGGGATAAGAGAGTTGTAATTTTTGGCTGGGCTCATAGAATAAGAAGGCAAGGCAAGGCACTGATGTTCATTACGCTCAGAGATGGTACGGGATTTCTGCAATGTGTTTTAGCTGATAAACTATGTCAAACTTACAATGCTATATTATTATCCACTGAATCAACTATAAAAGTTATTGGAACCTTGATTAAAGTACCAGAAGGGAAAACTGTAAGTGTATCTTTAATTTTGCGTTTAGCGAAAAGTACAATATGCTTATTCAAATGTTCTATCACATATTAATAACTAAAATTTAATGGTTTTATAAGTTTGAGATTTCATTAAAATTGTTTTTGCGGTTAAAATTTTAATATAATAGAAATATTGAAAGCACACAATTTTCGCAATATAAAGTATTGTTTATTGAATAAATTTAAACGAAAATCATTAGAGTATCAGTGGAAAAATGTATAGATGCCATTCATATAATATAATCATTTAAACACGATATTCTTTTGATCTTTAGGCTCCTGGTGGGCACGAATTAAACGTTGATTATTGGGAATTAATTGGTTTAGCTCCGCCAGGTGGAGCAGACTCATTGCTTAATGAAGAAGCTTTGCCAGATGTACAGGCTGAGTACAGGCACATTATGATTCGAGGTGAAAACACATCTAAGGTATTGCGCATAAGATCCGTTTTGATGGAAGCATTCAGGTAATTATTATATATAGTTATGGCCAAAATAACTAGTACGAAATTAAAAACTCTGTAATTTTACCTCACTTACTTCAATAATTGAAACTGCGAGTAGTCAAAATAATAGCAGTATTCTTTCAAACATCATATTCACACGATTGAAAGGTTCAATTTGTATAAAGTAGTTTATTTGTGTTTACTACTACGAGTATATATTGTATAAGTTATGTAATAATTAGTGAAAATAAGGGGTCGTAAAAAGCACTGCAGTGTAGAAGCGTGTAAGTTAATAATGAGATTAAGAAATGAGGATGAATTTTATAAAAAAGTTCAAACTGTTTTAAACTATTCAGTTAAAATGATAGTCAATTCGCTTCGTTGGTAAGAAAAATCGGAAACTCAAGACCATAAGAAAATGACAAAATGATTTTGCGGCAAACAACAATAAATTGCTATAAAAACTAAAACAAGATTTATAAGTGCAGATTTATTATTGCAATAACAATACGCAGATGTTTATTAGATACGAATTTATTTACAAAGAGTCTTAGGAAAGTGATATTGTTAAAAAACAACACGTTAGACGAAGTTTACAGAGGATCATATCAGTTAGACGCTAGAAAAATGGCGCAATGGGCAGATGAAACCAAAATTTATTGTGTTATTTGATTATAGTGGCCGTAGATTATGTGTTAGAAGACCGGCAAATACAGCTCTTCAACCACGATACACTTTAAAAGTCAGTAGTTCAAACGCAATGGTTTGAGGGCGCATCGCTTATTATGGGACCGGGCATTGCACTTCTGTATCATACAGAAAGTAAATTTGGTTGTCCGTCCCACGAGAACGCTATCAAAAATTGATTGACAGTATGCCTTGAAAATGTGTGGGTGTACTGAAAAATAAAGGCTGCGCGACTAAAAATTAAAGCTATGTTTATTTTATAATAAATTTAAAAAAATGTTTCAAGTGTATATCACTGCTATTATTTTGTCCGCATCGTTTACAAATGTTATTCTGATTAGCAACCTACTTAAAGACCTATATAAATATAAATATAAATTCGCTACTGTATCTTTAACTCTTGACTATTCCTAAAAATTGGTATCACTTCCATCAAAAAGTATGTTAAAAATGCACATTTTGTATAAAAGCAAGTCGTACTGGTGTCGTTTTGGTCATAACTGTACATAGGCTGGATCAAAAACATTATTCATACACAAGATAACTCTTTCAATTTGTGATTCTAGTAACAGTGGTAATAGTTGTACTAAAAGGGGAGTCTTCTAATAAAGAATTGTAGGAGTATAATGTTATTCTAGTAAAAATCAAAAATAATATGTTAAACATATATAAATAGCATTAAAAATTTAATAAATAAGTTGAAGGAAGTTGTCATGGAACACTGAAATGAATATTAAACATACATATAAGGTAAAATTTGGAACTCCAATGACTAACATATGTACTAAAAATATATATTAAAATACTATTATTATGTTCATCTACTTACTAAAATACCTCCCCTTTAACATTATTGCCATAAGAAATATAGTTGTTAAACCAAAGGCGTGAATAAAAATAAAAATATGTCTTGTGTAGCGAGAGTTTTTGACCTACTATATATAGTAATTATTAATATCTCTTTCAGAGCCCATTACAAAGCTAGAGGATACTGTGAGGTTACTCCACCCCATATTGTTCAGACTCAAGTAGAAGGTGGTGCTACTTTATTCAAATTAGATTATTTTGGGTAAATACTGTGTTATTTTCTTTTGCTATATTTATAAAATGTGAAATAATTTGATGAATTTCAAAGGTTTTACATTTCAATTTTTATATTGATATTATCATGAATTTTGAATAAATTAATAGCGACATACTTAGATATACCTAAATATCATTCTTTTTGAGTTATTCGCAATTTTAAAACGTCATTTAGCTGACAAAAGTTTAGAAAACAATTTTTATCTCAAGAACAAGAAATGACAAGTCTGATAATGTCCGAATAAAATATATTTAACATAGAAATAATTTACATATCCTCATAAAATTCTAAGGAACGGTCACCGTGAGACATCTACATATAGTCTGTACTCTAACAACATGTTTGCTGAATTGGTAATATAGTAGTTTATTTTTATAATTATTTCTTGTAACAATTATATAATTTTGTAATATACAGACCTATGCGATGTTTGTTGTTTACGCATACTTCCGCAGAGTACCTACATTTCCTCTTAATAAATATTAGACTTACTTACTTTAGAAATTCATGACGATATACCTATCATGTTTGTATTTGTAAATTTCTATGAAACTGGCTTTGTGCTTCACGGTTGTGTGTGACAATGCGGATGAATGATTTATATTGAATTTTTATTTATAACGTTTTAAGCAGTTTATTTTACTGACGATTGTCTTTCTTCTTTTATTTTTAGCGAAGAAGCTTATCTAACACAAAGCTCGCAATTGTATTTAGAAACTTGCATGCCCTCTATGGGTGATGTCTTTTGTATTGCCGAAAGTTTTAGGGCCGAACAAAGCAGAACGCGTAGACATCTAGCAGAGTAAGTTTTTGTTTAATTACAGTTGCATTTAGATAAAATAAAGTTTATTTTATTTGTATAGATATACACATATTGAAGCAGAATGTCCGTTTATTACTTTCAATGATCTCCTTGATCGATTAGAGGACTTGATTTGCGATGTAGTTGACCGTGTGTTAAAATCACCATATGGAGACATTGTCTATGAATTGAACCCAGACTTTAAAGTTCCCACACGTCCATTTCTTCGGATGGACTATGTGGATGCTCTTGAATACCTTAAGAAACATAATATTACTAAAGAAGATGGCAGTTTTTACGAATTTGGAGATGTAAATATTTTTTATTGTCAGATTATTAGAGCATTTTAAATTTGAAAGTAAGATACTTTATCTACGACTAAACAATAAAGTAGGTATTATATTAATCACTATTAGTTAATAATAGTACTCATAATACCCGGAGGGAATAATAAAATGCGAACAGGGAATAATGAGCCATAACGTTATCATTATTCCCTGCATACAGCCAATAAGAACATAATGATACCAACGTTATCATAGTAACGATAAACAAGTCCGAGTATTTCGTATTTAATTAATAGTCAAACGTCAAAACCTTATCGGCGTTTTTTAAATTTGGCGTTTAGTGTTAGTTTTATCATGGATAGTGACGCCGATGAATCTAAGTTATTTACACCCCCTGAAATTAAACTGAACGCCGGTGCAATTACGCTTGGTTTATAAAAATCTAAACATTTTTATATTAAGATGTAAAATATCCATGTTGTAAGGTTTAGAATAAATCAGTGTAGGTATATTGAAAAACTTCCTCTTATTGCTTACAGATATTATTTTAATAATAGTCTAGTACATGTTTCGGCCAAAGGCCATCTTCAGCTAGAATCTACAATCAATTGATTGTAGATGTAAACAAATGTAGATGTAACGAAACATGTACTAGACTATTATTAAAATAATTTCTGTAAGGAATAAGAGGAAGTTTTTCATTATACCTACACTGATTTTTATATTAAGGCTTACGATAATTTTATGGGCTGTCAAACCTTCAAACGCCATATCAATATAGTAATCTATTAATTGATATTTTCGTTTAATTGATTTGTTTTTTTAGTAATCTTCAGTTAGTCGTAGATAAAGTAGTGTATACTAACTCGCAATAATGACTATTACTCCCTCGAGCCGAGTTACTCCCTCGTCGCTTACGCGGCTCGGTTCGTAAATTCATCTCTCGGGAGTAATAACTGTCATTATTGACTCATTGTATAAACTACTATTAATCATTGCTGATGAATAGGGCTCAAAAATATTATTTTTAAATATAAATCTAAATAGCATATGTTTTAATTATTTTATATAACTAATCATTTTCGAATATTTATAGGATATTCCAGAAATGCCCGAAAGAAAAATGACGGATCAAATCAACAAACCAATCATGCTATGTCGATTTCCCTCAGAGATAAAATCATTTTACATGTCCAAATGCCCTGAAGATAGACGATTAACAGAGAGCGTAGATGTATTGCTTCCTAATGTTGGTGAAATCGTAGGAGGTTCGATGAGGATTTCTGATTTAGAGGAATTACTTGAGGCGTTAGCATTTATCAAAATAAGCTAATTTAATATGATGTTAAATTTGTGTGTTTGTAGATATAAAACTGTGCAGATAGATCCAACGCCGTATTTTTGGTATACTGACCAAAGAAAATATGGAACATGTGAGCATGGAGGTTATGGTTTGGGCTTGGAACGCTTCGTTTGTTGGTTGTTAAACCGATACCACATCCGTGAAGTTTGTTTATATCCAAGATACTTAAATCACTGTAAGCCTTAAACAAAGAATGAAATAAAATTATAAACAGCTTATTTATTATATATTTGGATATAAATATGATTTTTACATTCCTGTAGATAAAAGTTGTTGATATTCACTGAATTCACAGACAGTGCAGAAATGATAAACTTGTGCCCGACAATCGCGCAATTATGCCGAAGTTCCAAGAAAATCGCATGATGTAAACGTATTCCAATTGGTATGCGAAACTATCAGGCCAAAGCTATATAAATATGGATGCTCAAGTATGACATACAATACAGCCGTAATTAGTGTGTCGTTTAATTGTATTCAGCATCGTTTATCGATTAATGTTTCTATGATATTTTTACATTTTACACAGCAGAACGTCTGCATTTGATTAAAACAGTGGGAGAGCGTTGTTATAATGAAGAATAAAGCACTAGAACAAACTTTTTTTTGAAACGCACACCTATATATTATTAATACTGGTAACACGTAACTGGTAGGTAATAACTACTAACGGCTCAAGGAAACTGGTATCAGTAGTGGTTTTTACTTAATTATATAATATTTACACGTCAGTTGATGCAAAAAATTATTTTCTTAGCACCTTGATACGCTTGCGTAGTAAGACAAGTACCGGGTGACCAAGTAAGAATGGCGCTCGGCCATATCTCAGAAACGGTTTGCAGTATAGCTTCCGAAAAAATATCACTGACTAAAGTGGCGCCGAGAAACATCTGGAATTTATTTACGAAAGTGTAGGATGACCGCTAGATGGCGTAAGTGAACACTAAAAATTTAAATACTTATTTTATGCAAAATTTACCAACTCAAGGTCTATCACAAATATGAAAATCAGAACTTTCTGAAAATTCCGCATATTTTACACGGGACAATTTGTTTTTTGTTTGTATTTTGTCAAATAAGTGAAGGGGAGGAGGTGAAACTTTGTTTTGAAGGAATGCTAATAACTCCGGTTCTGAATTTTGCAAAATTAGTCGCGTAGCAATCTCATGCTTACAAATTCCAACCGATCCAATAAGTGACGTGCATGCTAACGTGCGCTGTTTAAATTTTTTCGGAAATTTTGTTTTTTATCGAAAATATTAAATGGAAACATACATTCTTTACTACAGATTAAAAATGTAGGCTAAATTACCAACAAATCAGCGGAAACTGGGTATCACTATCTTTGACCTATCCCAATAAATCTTGAGAAACGTGAATGGTAAGAATTTCTTGTATAAATTTAAATTATTTTGCTTTCCCGAACGGAATTTAGTAAATTTGGTCTTATTAGAAAGGATTTTCGTTAACGTATATTTAGTGATTCAAACTGTTTAATATTATTTTTCCATCACCGCTAGAGAGCGTTAGGAAGATTTAAATACGTACATTTTGTGATTTTTGAAAATAACGCGTGGAATACTTGGTGGCCAAGAAAATACACTATAATGGATTTTGCTAAGCCTACTGTTAGTGATTGAAATTGTTTAATATTATTGTTTCTGCCACCGTTAGAGGGCATTAAGAAAATTTAAATAGAAGTCATGTCCAAAAGTACGACAAATGCCAAGGCCAAAGGAGCATGATACTACGAGAATAACGGGTAAAGCCAAGCGCATGAGCATGTCTGTCCCACTCTTCTACGCCTACGTCACCGCACGACAAAACCGCTTCGCTATTCCGGTACTCGTCATAATGCAACAGCAGAAAATGTACAAACGTTCTTGTGGCTGGGCGTATGTTCATGTTTTTTGTGTGTAAATTTGTCTTATGTGTATGAATTATTGACATACATATACCAATAATCGCATTACAGTATGTCATGTATTTAAACATTTATAAGCATTATAATGTTTTTCTAATTCTGTGCTATTGTTTCTGAAAGGTTATAATCGTTACAAACACATTAGTTATATTTATGCTCCGTTGAATACTTGCATTATACACCTACATTGCACGAAAAATATGAAATAAATTAAGAAATATATATTATGCATGTATTATTTAATCCTTTGTCCTGTGAGCAAATTTATTCATATATACGCACAGAAGGAATATAGCATTATAAGAATGAATAACATTTTATTAAAGAAATATATAAAACGCAGTCACTAACTGCAGCTGATAAAACGATTTATATTGCTACCACCGATAAGTTTCGTATAGTATATAGTATAAGTTAGGTATAGAAAGGTTTGACCATAACTTGTCGAGTAGATACAATTCTAAATTAAGAAATATTTAAGTAAGGTGAACAGCGGAGTAACGATAACAAATAATTGTTGTTAATGTACTATATTATTATTACTACAATTATTTTTATCATTAATCCTCCACATTTATTACTATTGTTTTCTATGTAAAAGCGATCTTTTTTTGATGAATAATGAAAATGTTAATTATTTAAAAAATGCGAGGGTATGGGGTACCCCGTCCTCCGTTATTAGCTTTTTGTGAAGATATTACACCTCGAGACCATGTATTATGCTGGAAACTATGTTAAGAAAAAAAATTATTTCTGTTATAGTTCATTTGATTCATATCAATAGACAAGTTTATTAATTTTGAGACTTTATTATTATTTTTATATTTTATTTTTATTACAATTATTAATTTTCTAAACTTGTTATACATCATCGTATTCTATGTAAAATCGGCCTTCTTTTGATGAATAAGAAAAGGAAAAAATGTATTATTAACTTAACATGTGTTATTAACTTTTTGCACACACGGACGACGCCACCCTTAGGGCTATGGAATATGCTGCAAATTATATTAAGAAGAAAATTTAATATCTTATAATTATTTAAATATTTTATTGAAATATTTGCAAAAATTGAAAAATCGCCCAAACTTTGGAGGGGGCTGTACCCAAAATCGTGCGGATACGCCGATAAAAAAAATGCATGTCTTATTTTAAGGTACTCTTTCGATCTGTAAAGTTTCATCGAAATCGGAGGGGGACACCCGCCGGTGTGTTCCCTTGTAAGTTTTTAAACACCTTGTATAATGTTGCAGAGAAGAACTTCAAATATTGTATAACTACACAATATCAGCTATGTGTATGCAAAATTTCAATCGTCTCTTTTATTCCTACGTGACGTAATATCACTATAAAGTAAAATCGGTATCTGTCACTTTTTTTCTTTAATTGCGAATAAATCAGAAGGAGTGGTACTAAAGTATCGGATATGATACATGAAATGTGTGTAAAATTTATTATAGAAGCTGAATTTATAATTTACTTTATAGCGTGCTATTTAAAAAATCGAGGTTGATACCCACTTCCGGTTAACCGGAAGTGATATTTATTCAAAAATATTTTCACGTGATAATTAATGTTCAACTATATCCAACTGCAAAATTTTGTTTTAAAATTCCGTTCCGTTTGTATAATACTTTTAATAGGCCAGTTTCACCAATCACCCTGTATAGTATATTATAATTGTGCGATAGTTGGTTGCAATAGCAACAATAACAAGAAATTAAAAAGTCCATAAAAATGTCGATTTTTTACATTCCCGTGGGAAAAAATTAAAAAAAAAATTATTGGAAAGATCAGCAGATATAACTTCTTCAGTAAACACACATTTTTTTATTAATTTCTACGATTACAACTACAATATCGTTAATTCTGTTGAATTTCATGCTGCGCCAGCCAAATAAGAAACTGTTGAGATTATTCATAAATTCAACACTCACTGGTATAATACCTATTTATTTTTTTCTAAAATTTTAATTGTATATATTTCTGTACCTCAGACAGTACAACAGACGAAATACAACGATAATTTCAATTCTGTAGTAACACAACATATAAAAAATAAATATATAAACATTATCTCTAATACTGTGTTATCTATCTCTTCATATATTTTTGTCGTGAGCTGACGTCATGCGCGAGCCGATTCCAAACTCGTTCTCGAAGTGGTTTTACCGTATTCTCGTAATATCATGCCAAAGGAGCAACAAGAAATTCCACTCAATCAAAGCAAAACAGCAAAAAGGGGGTCTTAAGGACACACACAGTTGATCAGCCCCAGCAATTAGTGGAAACCTTAAATGCCATCTGACGTGCTTAGAAAGAGATTTATTAATAGTAATTTACACATAGGGCTCATTCAAGAACCCTGGGTGCACAAAGGAAGGATGCAGGGTCTACCTACGCACTCATGTAAATTGACTTATTCAAATGAACGTGAAAACCCAAGAGCGGCATTATTATTCGCAAAAACCATTACAGCACGTCCAATTCCAGAGTTTATCTCAAGGGGGGTTGGCTGCTCAAAATATTCAAGTTTTGCGGTGGCCCGCTAAGATTCTAGACTTGAACCCAATTGAGAATGTTTGGGGATATGACGTCAAATCGAAATAATTTTGGACCGATGCGTATATAGGAATGAGCTTTGGCAAGCTGTTGAAGGTGCTTGGCAAGATGCTACTGAAAATTATGACATAAGAAGCTTAATCCAAACAATGAGGGGACGACTATAAATAATTGGCCATCATAATGGTGCTTCAGTAAAATACTGATACAATTGTACACTTATTTAAGCATTAAATTTCTTCAGTATCTCGACATAAATTTTTATCGAATTGTTTATTACTTACGCACGCATGACATTGATACATAATCTGAAGCTACAAATGACAGTAAAATACCAGAAATAAAGGAGAAAATATGAGATTAAAATAATTGCTTTATTAATCTTACCTTGACCAGGTCATGCTCTATTCGTTTTAGGTTTAAGATATATTTAAACTGTAATTTGAAAAAATAGACAACCTAGATTTCTCAAAAGTTAACAGGAATTAAACATTTGATAAAGGATTGAGATCGCCGGTAAATGAAACAGAAATTATTTTTTTTCAAAGACTTGTGGTTTTCGAGATTTTTGAGTAGAAATATGTCCGAGGAAGTCACGTGACCCAAACGCAAGCTGACATAGAAAACCTGTAAGTCAGATTATAGGGTTATGACATTACTAATATGATAACACAAATGTAAGATCCTTTTCTAACCATTAATACATAGAATTAGTACTTTGTGTATATGCTTGATAATACATATTATTGTAACGTATGTACTGCAGAATATCGCTAATTTTAATACCATATTTACTACTCATCGTATAGGTTAGGTACTTGTATTTACATCAAAATGAACAGAATAACAATATCCTATAGTCTTCTCTGCCAAAGATACATCTCTCCTCATGGCAGTGAACCATTTTTTTTAAGTAAAAAGAAATTGTCCGAATACAAGGCACAAGTAGTCAAGCCATTGATTTCGATAACATAAACCAGACATAAACACTGTATCATACGTCACGCATGTAGTTCACGTAAACGCCGCGTTTTTGAAGAGCGCTGTAATCGTGCTTTTTTCTTCCCCGATTTCTAGGTGAAAAAATATATTTTTTCGTCTGGGAATAAAAGAAATGGCTTTTTCTCATGATTATCTTTAAATTTAAAGAATAATTACAAAGTACATAGGTTCTCTATTGCGCTTGTTACTATTACACCGGATAAACATCAAAAGCTACACATGTCGTGAAAACAACAATTTTTAAAATTTGCAAGCATTTTAAGATGGTACTTTATACAAATGTGATTAAATACTGCACTATTTTACTGGTTGGTTTTGCCATTTGAAATAGCTATATACTTTTATAAGCTATTCTTTCTGGAATGGGGAGTACAAGAAATTTCATATATGAAATAATATATCTGTATATTGCGTTATGGAACACCTACATAGGTATATATTTGAAAATAACACAATCAGAAAGATTTGGTAGAGGATGTGCTGTAAGTTAATCCCTTTACTGTCTATTATCTCGCGGCCTTGTAATACTGCACATTGTCCGACTAACAAATTACTGCATACATCTTATCAAGAGTGTTTGTATAAAATGGTTCCATCAGTAGCTTGTAATGGTGGCATATGTATACCACAGACATGGTTGGAGATATTTTAAGCGTTATCGGTTTTGCGATCGGTCAACTTGCTGTGTGAATGAAAGGAATCCTAAATTTGCAAATTAGTATGCAGTTGTGTCGCATGTATATATTTCACGATCGGTGAGGTCGCTTAACCGTTCCGTGCGTTTTTCTTCTTATATATGGAAATTACAGTCGAATTTTTGGATCTTGTCCGTTACGTCATTAACAGCGTAATTAAACACAGATTATTACTCATGACGTAACGGACAAGATCCAAAAATTCGACTGTTATATGCAAAATTGCATGCGTTTGCTGCTGGAACGTGTCTCGAATTTGCGATCAACGTATACGTCAATATATTATATTTAAAACGATTGCCAATGATATCGAAAGTATTTATATGTCTATGAGTATAATGCATTTCAAAAAATTTAATATTACCGCTAAGGGGCTAATATGGGAAGTGGTGGGAAATTCCACATATGCCAAAGATAATTGTTTTTTTATATCGATGCACGATTAAGGTTTCTATAACTGTCTTGTATCGTATAAGTTTGAGTTCGTTTTAGTGCGATTAGGTTTTTTTTTTGCCATGTTTTTCCCTAGTCTTTGAACAATTGTTAGAGCTTGATAAAAAATAGATTGATATATCTGCGAATAATTCAAATCATTTTAATTTTTATAATTGTATTAAACCAATATATCCTTCATTATTTGCGAATGTAATTAAAATTCCATATATCAATGAATTCTTTGTTTTTTAGATATTTTTGTTGATAGGCATGGCCATTTACATGTATATTATAGTATTTTGACACAATGTCAATTTCTTTCTTATATATTATTTCTTATAACGATAATATCATATGTTCTGGAATAAATTGGTATTTAATTACATAATTGTTGTTTTATTGACCTATAAGTGGAAATATTTCAGGAATTGAAAGATAAGTATGTATGTACATAAAGGTCCCAAGTGGGGACTTTCTTTTTCCTTAAAATTGTACTTAGCTAGGGAATTTCTACCGTCGAAAAACTGCTGTCTAGCAGCACTGGATGTGTACATTTGTTGATGTTGACCACTTGTCATGTTTTTAGATTTGGATATGTATGTAGATATGATTGTAAAAAGTTTAAAACAGAACTTAAATTTAAAATCTAGAATGCAATAAGTTAGTTCTTGTATGGCATTGACTTTTGGAAAAATGAATATGGCAAATCAAGATAAAATAATGCAACTTTTTGAACAGGTGAGAAGCAAAGTTGTATTTGTTTATGTTATACGGAAGACTCTATACTGTCTTACATTTTGCACCTTCTTTTACTCTTTGCCATGTAAAAAGTGAATTATTTTGGAATTTGCAATTTGATTTTGTGCTAATAGTGTTATATATTCACCACGTTTTGTGTTAGTTCATTTGTTGTATAATTAATTTAATGTATGAACTTCACCATCAATTTTCCATTCATATATACTAGTGCTGGGGGATTTGACTTCTTTTTCAGATTTGTCATTCGAATTAGTATCACTGAAAGATTTCAACCGGTCATTCATACTGTATCATTTATACCATGATCCATGCCAAATAGTAGGAGTTGCTTGTACCAATGCTATGCTCTCAACCATATTTGTTTTCCAGACATACATATATGTATATTTTATTTATTGCAAGAAATCGATCTGATTTCATTCCAATTTTAGATCTTATAATAATTTTGTAGTTAATTACAATAGTTCATTAAATAAATACATATACATAGGTAACATTAGTAGTACATGATAAACTAATAAGATACATTTCAATACATGTACATTAGGTATTGTACCTGTACTGTTATCCAGTAATTATACTATATAAAAAGTCATGTTGTATACTGTACTAACACCGAGTCCTGTATCGCATAAATGGTACGGATTGGTATAAATTTGAAACTTGATTCGTATAGTACAACTTTTACAAAAGATCTGAACCTAATGTACTACAAGTTTGTATTGTAATAAATACTTGTATGATGTTAATGATATTCTAACCACAATTTAAATATATACACGAACATTCTGTGAATTGTTAATGATTGTTTTACTTTAGAAAATACCTCGCAGGGGATGGGATATGTCAACGATACATTATCTACTATCTTACTGGTCTTCAATGGATTGTAATAACTTTATCAATAAAGCTAATGTTGGAGAAAGGGAAGGTCGATGTATTTCAGGTGGCTTCAATCTTAAATTTGTTGTATAATAATTGATTTATGTAAATTGATAGATTTGGTAACAAAAAGAAATTTTTATTTCACTCATGGTATAGGAAGATCAGGAGATGTCACAGAATCCCAACCCAAAGCAATAGGCTCTAGTATTTTGTATAAGTTAACAAATATATTATTGAGTGATCTAATGTCTAAGATTTACAGTAAGTTTAAAACTTATCATTTTAAGCGGGCATTATTTAACTTTCAATTTTAGAGATTGATCTGAAATGTCTATTGATTCCAGTACCAGTTGGTGTTAGTTTAATGCTATGTCTTATGACATTTCGGTTAGAAAGAAATTTTGCCGAATATGTAATTTGGTACCGTGAGGATAATGAAGTAATCTTGAAAGCAATCGTTAATGGAGGTATGTACCTTTTCAAAAGCTAAGAAGACGATTGTTATTTCATTATAATTAAAAGTAAGGTTTTTAAACTATAGCAAAGCTCATATACAAGCTCATAGCAGTTGGGCAATATACAAGCTCATAGCAGTTGGGCAATATGAAAAAGAATTGAGTAGCATAAAGATATATATATGTCTCAAAAGTTTTGGGAATTTTTTTCAGACAGAAATCAAGTACAGTCAACCCTCCTATAGCACCGTACTCTTATAACACGGTTTTCATATAACGCGGAGCCAAAATTGCGACAGCCTTCCTATAACGTGGTACTATACTTGTAAGCTTGAGCTTCTTCGCACACGATTGAGACAAGTGCTATTGCACTGGTTAGCTCGATGGTGTTTTTTTAAATCCTCTGGGACGTAAACGAATAAACAAAGAAACAATGGGAGATTGTTTACAGTGCTCTGTTTTAATACTTGAAATAGACCGTATGATCGGCTGTGCGTATTTGCGTGAATTTCTTTATCCAGTTGCGCTGCCGAACTTTCCCTGCTGTTCAATAAACACGAAATTATGTTGCGCAATTTTAAATAATTTTGTTGGTTTTGTTAGAAAACAGTTTTTTAGCCCCGCCGCATATGCACATACTCGCACTTGTTCACTACCCTGCGCCAATGTGGCACTGAAATTAGTGGACACGCGTGTATACGCATTTGCTTCATGAGTCGTACATGAGGTAGCATTCGTCGACGGGAACAAAGCAAGATGGACGCGATAAATTTAAGTTCAGAATCCGATAATGATAACCAGTTTTTACATAGATTATTGTTAATAAGGGAAAAAAATTGGGAGAGCCCCTACATGTCCAAAAGTAAAACACATGGCGAATTGAAACTTCTGAGCGATTCGTTTCCAAATAGAATCTTTTAATTTTGTATTCATATAATCTGGGTGTTTTACGTCGTATAAACATTTTTCGCTTCGAACAGCCTCAGTTAATTCCTCCATCTTGCAAACATTCGCGACACTGCCACTCGAAATAAGTGTCTCGGTCACCTAGCCGAGACGCCCGTAGACGCTCATGTACGCACCTGCGCCGACATGTGAGAGCAGATGCGCAGTTCGGTAGTGTGTCGTAGGTTTTAAAAATTGGCTCTCGCACCCGGCTCGTGATGCCCAATGCGAGTGTGTACATGTGCGGCGGGGCTTAGTTTGGTGTTACATATTTAGTTTCAGTTTGATTTTTTTTGTAATTTAAATAAAGATAGAATAATAATAAAATTAATTTTATTGTACTTAACATAGTATTTTGCCTTTTGTGAATAAACGAATCAAACTGTCTAACAAGTGATTTTACATACTTCCGAGTTTCACACAATGCGGTTCCCATATAACGCGGTACAAATCAATCTGATTCGTACTAATTCTGAGTCTCTTATAGCGCGGTTTCCATATAACGCGGTATACGGTTTCCAAATAACGCGGCAGGATTTAATTTGGTTTGCACGTTAAATCTGAGTTTCCTATAGCGCGGTTTCCATATAACACGGTACGAATTAATCGCGTTATAGAAGCGTTGACTGTATTTATGATGAGTTGCGGTCACTGTCGTCCAGATTTATTAGTTACTGAACGGGTCTACAGATAGTACGTAGTTGGTTCGACGGTTTAAAGCAGCCTACAGACGAAACGATTGACTGTACAACATGTTGTAATATCGTAGTTAGTTCGACAGCATTGAGATAGAATAAGTAGGGAGACGCTATCACGTGGCTAAAACGGCGCAGGTCGGCCATATTGGTACATCATTTTACGTCAAATACGTAGATTCTAGTGTATATGTCATGTATGGTTGTGTTATTTGATTATTTCAGTTCTTACAGTTATATTATATAGCAAACTACTACAAGATATAATAGTTTCTTGTGCTCTACCTAGTTGCAAGAGTAGAAACAGCGTTAACAAGAAGAATTCATCGAAAATAACACTTCATAGGTCAGTGTTTGACATAAAAACCATGTGCAGGGCCGTAATTGGAAAATTTCAATTGGTGCGCCTGAATGTAGGTATATAAATAAACTATTACATATTGAGCGTTTATATTGTCAAATTATGACATTTATGGGCCTTGGACCTAATAGGCGTGGGATGACGTAATTAATTTTAAATAAAACCATCTGTTAAGTGGAGGCTTAAGATTATACTTACAATTTTCAGCAGTCCGGACCTGGTGAGGCAGCCATATTGGTACACCACTTAAGCCTCGCCCAGTGCGCCGTTTTGAACATAGAGGAAATATGCTTCATAGCGTCTCCTTAGTATACTAGCTCAATGTTCGACAGTCTACGTGTGGACGAAAAACAGCGACTGACTAGTCATTACGTTTATATTTTCAACTTGTAGTACAACAAGTCGTACAACAGATCGTTTCGTCTGTAGGCCGTTTCAACAATCTTCACATTTGAATAAATATTAGTGTCAAAAATGTGATCAATATGTCATACCAATTGGAAATTCGAAAAAGTTGAGAATTTTTGAGACACAAAATATTTCAAAAAACTATAGAACCATAGCTGTTTAGATTTGCCAAAAAGTGGGCGACGCAAGATGCATTTCGTAAAGGGACGGGTAACAGGAGAATTAGTCGAGGCTAACATATATACTTTAAAGATGTCTGGCAAATTGCTTGATTTCATTAACAATCATCATCATGGTGGTAATTGTTTTACCTTATTTGCCAAGCTACTATTATGCCGAAATTACACAAGATTGGTTAACCACAAACAACATATAGTTTGTCTCAAGGACTGACAATCCACCAAACCTATCTCAAGCTCGACCAAGTGAATCATTTTGCTCTCTATTGAGCAGGAAGGTCTACGATAATGGTTGGGAAGCCGCAAATGAGAAAGCTTTGTACCATAGAGTTTATCAAAAAAATCGAGAAATATAATTATATAAATTCTATCCAGTGTCTAATTCAACAAGTTTCCAGAAAGTTTCTTGCAGTTGAAGATTATTGGCGATTCGTCAAGTTGGAATTTCCTTGTTTAATATAAGATTAATTTAACTGATAAAGTTGTTCAAATATACTTTATTTTACGCTGTTTTTTTTAAATGTATTTTTTGTCAAAACTTTTGACACCTAGATACGTTATGAGTAAATTATCATCAGAATGGGTGCTCTTATCTTAACTTTTATACTTTGAAGTATTATCTGTATTTTGAAACTTGATTTAATTGACTATAAATATAAACATACTATTTGTATCATTCAAAAATATATTGATAATTTATTTTAATTTTATCGTCAAAACAGTTACCAAAACTTATTTGAGATTGTACAACTTTGTATTAACTTGATTACAGGCTTTACTCCAATCATTTTACTCTCGAATCAGATCTTACATCGCCAAATAGGCAGTGATACTGCCTTAGAAGAAAAGATTAAACAACTGAACCCGGAGAAAATTAACTGTGTGATTTCTACCGCATATTGTTCATTGCCACGAGAATCAGATGATATTGGGAGTATATCTAAAGTTTGCAAAGAATATCAAGTACCACACATTATTATTAACGACCACGGATTACAAAGTAGAAAAATTATGAAAAATATTCAAGACGCTCACGAGTAAGTGTTTGTGGTGAGTATTTTTTTTTTGAAAAAAAGAATTGTTTAAATAGATTCTTTTTTAAATTGAGACTCTTGTTTTTTTGATTTAAAATACTAAAGCCAATAAAGTAGCATATCGCATAGCATAGCTAACCGTCGGGGATGTGGCGACCCCCATCGGCAGAATCCTGGATCCTGAAGTAGCCACCGGTAGGGGCAGCGTATCTACGCTGAAACGGGGAACACAGAGAGGCGTCCCCTTCCGACCCCAGCCTTAGGGGAGGGCAGAATGCCCAGATCCCCATTGGGCTTGCCTTGACTGGCTGGCCCGCGGACACTGGCACACCGCAACCCAAAATAAGGTGGCACCGCACATGGCCGAAGTTTGCGTGGCTGGGGGAGAGCCCAGTCGCTACTGTGCGGAACTCCGGATACCAGGCGACCTCCGGTTTTAAAGAAGCCTTAGCGTGGTAAGGGCGCACTGCCGCGCTGGACAGACTCTTTCGACCCAACTCGTGGGAACAGAAATGGACAAAACTAATAAAACTAGAAAACAGGATGGGCAAACGGACACCAAAAAAGACGAACAGGATATAAACAAGGACCAATTCGAGAGGAAACTGGAGGAGGCGCTAGTTTTCGGCAGGAGGAGCTCTCTAGCAAGGACTCCTCCTCCTACTCCCCCTCCGTCGATAACAAGCCACGCCAGCGGAAGTGGTGTAGCACATGTTGCTCTGGAGCGAATAGATACAAATGTTCCAACAGAGGCTGAGGAAGACTTAGCTTGGCAAGACGAAGAAATGACCACCAGCCCTATCTACAAACTGCAGACGACCGACGAGGATGATAGTTACTGTGACATAGCGAGCCCGGTAATGAAGAAGCGAAAAAGAGCTGCTCGTAGCATGCGGAGAGAGAAGAATGTGGAAACGGAAAAGGGACTGAGTAAGGAAATGATGGATGTGTTAGCATATATGGAAAAAATAAATACCAAAACAAATGGGCTCAAAAAGTTGGTAAAGGAGAGTACCAAGACTAAAACCGAAATAAAGGTTGCAACGAGAGAATTAGGGAGTATAGTAGAAACCCTCAGAAGGAAGGTTGATATTCTTAAAGCGAGTCACATCGCTCTAACATCTAAAGCGGAAGCATACCAGAAACAAACTGCTGCGGACGAGACACAAAAGAAGGAAGCTGTAACATCGAAAGAACATAGAACTATAGGCGTGCAAGCAGATGAAAATGAGATTTCGCAAGAAATGGGACAACGGGAGGACGACCTGGCCAAGGAAGTAGTGAGAACACTGAAAGAAAATGAAGGATGGAATGGGCTATGTAAGATAATAGACCACAAATGGCCAAACGACTGCTATAAAAATACCACACCTATAGAACTGGGCGCTATCAGGGAACGAAAAGGAAATCTTGCCATCATTTGTAATCCAAAAATATCAAATGGAGGTGAGCTACTGGAGGACATTAGGGCAGGTTTCCCTGAAGTAATGGACCTGATAGAGGAAAATATAGAAAAGGGAAACATAGAATATGCTAAAACGGAAACGGAAACAGTACTAAGCAGTGGCAGACGAGAAAAGGCTTCTAGGACAGTGTATGTGGTGCCGTATGAAATGGGCCACGAAGGGATAAATGATATTAGTGAGCTATATGTAACGTTGAACAATCTGGTAAATATGGTAGTCAGCCACAAAATAGACGACATAAAAATGCTGGCCCTGGGCAATATCAATCCTGATTACCTAAGAAAGTGCACCGAATGCGTCTTCAGAAAAACAAATAAGACTGTTGGCATCGTCATGGCGAAAGAAGTGAAACCAAAGACGCATAAAGCAAGACAACAACTGGAAAAAATCATTATTAAATCCGATGGCAAACAATATGCGGATATACTTAAAAGCGTCAAAAGCAGTATAAATATTGATAAAGCAGGCATCAGAGTGAACACAATAAAGAAAACAGCAAAAGGTGATGTGATGTTGGAAATTCACGGAGGAAAGGAGAAAGCTGAAGCCCTAAAACAGGAAATAATTAAAAAGAATAACGATACGCAAGTGGAAATCAAAAATAAAAATGGTCTGGTATATGTGACAGGCATCGACGGTGATGTAAGAAGCAATGAGATAGCGCACGCCATTAGAAATACTATAGGTGGGGCAGCACAACTACAGGACGTACAAGTGGTGTCAGTTCGACCAACCCAATACGGGAACCAAAATGCCACGGTAGCACTGAATAAACTATGGGCAAATGAACTGTGCAAGAGAGGCACGATTAGAATTGGCTGGACATCCTGCCGCATAAGGCCGCGGGTAACTATTGTTCGCTGCTTTAGATGTCTCGAATTTGGACATTATAAACGAGATTGTAGGGGGAAGATAATAGCTACATGTGCCTAAAGTGCGGTAAACGTGATCATATAGCAAAGAACTGCACAGAAGAAAGTTTCTGCCTCACCTGTAAAAAACATGGACATCGGGCTGATCAAACTAGGTGCCCTCACTATCGAAAATTAATATATGACAGGACCAAGGAGATGGCTGGCGAAAGAGAGAAAAGGAGAGAGAATTTAAATGTGGGCTCAAGGAAAAGTCAAACTAGGCATGTGTCAACACGAAACCGAGTGGACTCCGACAGAGATGAGGTCTTTATGAGTATTTCGGCCGGCGTAAAGACACCATCAAGATGAAAATTCTCCAAATAAATGTCGGGAGGGCGTACGCAGCACAAGACATGGCCTACGCCACAGCCAAACAGCAGAAGGCGGACATACTAATTGTACAAGAACCTAATAAAAAGAGAGTTGCAGGTGCAGAATGGTTAAGAGATAATAGAACCAATGTGGCTGTACTATTCCTAACGAAGAATATTGAGGTAATCGGACACCGGGCAGGAGATGGGCACCTTCTCTTAAGATTGAAAGATCTAGACGTAATATGCTGCTATGTATCTCCCAACATAGAGATGCGGGACTACCGGAACGAAGTTGACAATATAATGAGTATGGTGAATAACAGAAGGGCTATTGTACTTGGAGATATAAATGCAAAATCCCCCTGTGGGGTGGGCACGTGGTAGACAAAAAAGGGGAATACTGGATGGAGTGGATCCATACGAAGGATATGGTGGTGTTAAACACTGGCTCGGAGCCCACTTTTGTTAGGAGAGACACACAGTCCTTCATTGATGTAACCATAGCAACAAAAGCAATTACTAGACAAATAGTCGACTGGAAAGTGCTTGATTTGGAAACTCTCACGGAGCACAGATACATATATTTTGAGATCAGTGGTATAAAAAAGAGAAAGCAGATGGGGAAAACTAGAACCATGGTGGACTGGCCAGCTTTCAGAAGTAGGATCAAGGCAATAACGGAAGCGGAAGGTGTAACGGACCACAACATTTTTACAAAATTGATCTGGAAAGCCTACGAGGACAGCACCAAAAGATTAGGGCAAAACACTACCACTGGTGGAACGAAGATATAGAAGAAAAAAGAAATATCTGTATTAAATCTAGGAGACAATTAACCAGAGTAGCTAAATTACAGCAAATAAATGAGCAAAGGATTGTGGGAGCTAGAGTAGCGTATAAGACAGCAAAGAGAGAGTTAGTTAGGACAATTAGACAGGCAAAAAGGAAATGCTGGAAAGACTTGTGTCAGGAACTAGATAATAATATCTGGGGAGAAGCATATAAGATCGTTGCCAAAAATTTTAAGTTCTTGACTCCTTATAGTCTCAGCTCTGAGAGGAAAGCACAAATATTGAAAGATCTCTTCCCAATCATACCGGATGAGTTGGGTGTGGAAAAACCTGAAGAGGATGTAATACCTTTCACGCTCGAGGAGCTGCGTAGTGCTATAAATACTGTGAAGCCTGGTAGGGCACCAGGGCCGGATAAGGTGCCCCCGGAAGTCATCAAAGAAGTCGCTTGCTGTGCGCCGGAGTTCCTACTAAGACTGATGAACGAGCTGCTAAAGAAACAAGAGTTCCCGGATAGCTGGAAGATCGCGAAGGTAGTACTGATACTTAAAAGTGGAAAACCCCAAGAAATTTCGAGTTCTTTTAGACCCATCTGCCTGCTGAATACTTTGGGAAAACTGCTAGAGACACTAGTAAAAAACAGGCTACTAACGGAACTTGAGGAAAGAGGAAGCCTGCACATGCACCAATATGGCTTCCGCAAAGGAAAATGTACTGTAGATGCGGTGCAAACGGTAATGGAAACTGCAAAGGAGTTTAATACTGGATGGTGTGCTCTTATTACAATAGATATAAGAAATGCCTTCAATCTAGCTAGACATAATCTAATAGTGCAAAAGCTACAGGAGAGAAAGATGCCAAAATATCTTATTAATTTTATAATGAACTACCTTACAGGCAGGAAAATAATGTTGGATAATAAAGAAATGCTGGAGACGAACATGGGAGTCCCGCAGGGTTCCGTACTTGGTCCGACATTATGGAACATTCTATATGATGATGTGCTCTCCCTAGAGCTCACCAGGAACGCAGTTACCATTGCCTATGCTGATGATTTGGCCCTGGTCGTAGGTGCAAATAACGAAGAAATGCTGATGGAAAATACGAACACCTGTCTTGCAGAAATTAGTGAATGGGCCAGAAAACACAAGATGACTCTTGCACCGGAAAAAACAGAGGCGGTGATTATAAAAGGGAAACGTAGAAGGGAGCATGTTGCTTTCCAGCTAGATGGTGTGGAAATCATACCAAAAAGATCTTTGGTATACCTGGGCATCACTGTAGATGAAAAAATGAAATTTGGACTGCATGTGGGAAAAATCATCACTAAAACAGTAGAGAAGCTTGCCAGGCTGACCAGGATTATGCCTAATATAGGGGGACCAGATAGTCTGAAGCGCACCATGCTGTGCTGTGCAATGAACAACATGATACTATATGGAGCACCAGTGTGGGGTAGGATCATAGAGATAAAGAAATATAATCGTCAATTGCAGCGACTGCAAAGGAATATGCTACTACGAGCTGCATCAGCATACAGGACAGTATCGGCTGTGGCGTTGCAGGTAATCACAGGAATGGCTCCTATTGACCTCCAAATCCGTGAAAGAACCTTTTTGTATGAACACAGAAGCAATGATTTGATTATTATTAAGAAGCAAGCGAGAAATATCACTATGAGAAATTGGCAGGAAAGATGGGACAGTGAGACTGCTGCTGGTCAATGGACAAGACGCTTGATCGGTGATATTAAGGCATGGATTAACTGTGGGCACAAACGTTTAGATTATTATTTGACGCAAGTTTTAACCGGCCATGGTGTCTTTAGGTCATATGCCCTAAGATTTAAAAACGACGTGAGTGATGCCTGTATATACTGCGGGATGGTCGATACGGTGGAGCATACCATTTTCCAGTGCCTGAGATGGAAGGAAGTGCGAGACGCCGCATATGCTGAAGTGGGAGAGATATTAACGCCAGATACACTTATGGAAAAAATGATGGAAGACGCAGCAAAATGGAAAACCATGTATAAGATGATCTCTGAGATTATGAAACGAAAGGAAGCAGACGAGAGAAAAAGACAGCAGACAGACAGATCTTGTGAAGGGAGATAGCCCGCCGGTCGCACCTGAAGTTATGTCTTTCAGACGGTCCTGGGTGCGTCCGAGGCTACAGATGCAGGAGGTTTTAGTGGGTAAAAACAGTACTGGAGGTACTGGAGTCCCACACATCGTCCATAAAGGATTTCCTCCTGGGTAAAAAAAAAAAATAAAGTAGCATATACACTTTTGGTTTAAATTAAATTGAATTCGTTTTAATCCTCTTATCTTACTGTTTTTTTTGTCTTAATTAATGAAACGTAATTCTTAAAGAAATGCTGTTAATAACTTAAAATTTTGTGACAAACTGACATCTTCATTAGCAAACATCAGTTATATTCTAATTACTTAACGGTGAGGTCTTCACTGTTCTATCATTGGTTCTACTTAGATAGAAACTTCAACATCATATGAATATCTGAATACAGCAAAGCATCATGTATAAGTATGCAAGCATGAAATTATTAGCTGATTAAATGAACACGCTTGAAAGTAAACTTTGGTAGGTGAAGGTTTTTAAGAATTTAAAAGGTAAACTTAATACGGGAAAAGAATTTCATGTTGGGAATTTGAAATGGTTTGAGGTGGAGGACGAATTACGAGGGTTATACTATTCTTACTATATAAAACGTCAAAAAACGCCTGTAATAGGCGCCCATGGTATATTGTTGGAATTCACCCCGCGGAGGAATGCAATGAAAATAGATCCAGCATTAGAAGTGGACCATGTGGTTTCAATCTTCCAGGTCTCATCAGCGCAACTCCGAATGCAACATCTAATTTCATCGCCTTTCACCTCTCAGCTTATTTGTATAATACCTCCGACTAATTCCAACCCCATGTCCTTTAGTGAGCAAGGTGAGTCGAAGGTCGAAACCACGTGGTCCGCTTCTAATGCTTGATCTTTTCATTGCATCCGTTCACAAGGTGGATTCCAACAATATATCATGAGCGCCCATTACAGACATTTTTTTGATTTTTATAGTGGCATTTCTCGACGTTTTTATATATATAATGTCACAATTTATAAACAAAATTTTAGTTATTCAACAAGTTCCATATTTAGCGGATTGTAGACGATCAAGTAATTCATAACGTTTTAAGAAAAATCTTTGTATTTGTCTGCAAACTATTCCTCAACAGTATATATGACCGTCGTTTGTTAATCATTTAGTTGTTTTTCAAAAATTGTTTGAGTTTGAGAATAGATAATAGTTTGTTCTATTTTAAAAAGTTTGCCAGAATTATTTTGTCTTTGTACGAAAAAGTTGCAGCAAGTATCTCGCCAGTTAATTTTTCAACATACAATTTTTTGATAGGTGGAGATCCAGAATTTATTTGATCATTCATTTCTTTAGTCTTAAACAATTTAAAACAAATTATAATGTGCAATCAGTTATTTGTCAGCAGGTATTTATCCGAGATATTGTTTGAAATTTTATTGCATAATTTATTTAGCAACTCTGAGTAATAAAGGGTGGCCCATAATGTAGAGACACATTTTGAAGTCTAATAACTTTGCCTTTGAAAAACCTATAGGTAAGTTTTTGGTGTTGTTCGATAGAAAAACTCAAAAAGTTTCTTTGTATTGCAAAAAAAATACAGGGTGTACCAAAGTATAAAAATTGTAATCAAAAGTCAAAAAATTACTAAGTAAAGTGACTTTCTGTATACTACTATTTTTTTGAAGTGTATTACCATAGAGATTTATAACTGTTTAATAGACAATATCGTACTGACGTTTTCGAAAAATGAATAATCTCGCTCATCATCGCGCTTTTATTGTTGAAAATTTCTTGAAAAATAACGAGTCTATTGCCGTTACTCGGCGCCAGTTTCGAACAAGATTTAATTTGAATTCTCCGTGTAGAAACACAATTTTAAAATGGGTTGGTCAGAACCACAGCATCATCTCTGAAGAAGAAACCTGCAGGTAGGCCTATTTCAGTTAGAATTCCTGCAAATATTGAAAGAGTTCAAGCTGCATTTTTAAGAAATCCAAAGCGATCTGCAAACAGACAAGCTCAAACACTAGCACTCTCAAGAACTAGCCTGCAAAGAATATTGCATAAAGATTTACGCTTAAAACCATATAAAGTTCAACTTGTGCAGGAGCTAAAATACACCGATTTTGCAGCCAGACTTGCTTTTTCTAACCATTTTTTACAGCTTTTAGAAAACAATGCTGATTTGTCCGAAAATTTATTTATGTCTGATGAAGCACATTTTCATATGTGTGGCTATGTAAACAAACAAAACTCTCGTTACTGGTCTCAAGAAAATCCGAGAGAAATACACCAAACTCCTCTTCATAGTCATAAAGTTACTGTTTGGTGTGCAGTGTCAGCACAGGGAATTGTGGGATATTTTTTTGGGGATGAAAATGGAGAAAATACCACGGTAACTTCGGAACGATATGTGAACATGTTGGAAACCTTTTTTCAACAAGAGTTGCGGCGCTTTCCTGAAAACATGTGGTTTCAGCAGGACGGCGCCACATGTCATACTGCCCGCGCATCCATGAGTGTCCTGCGGCAAATATTTCCAGGACGCCTGATTTCAAGGTTTGGTGATCTCCAGTGGCCCCCGAGGTCATGTGATTTAACACCCTGTGATTTTTGGTTATGGGGCTATTTAAAATCCAGGGTTTACATCATTAATCCGCAAAATATCGACGAATTAAAAGAAAATATTCGAACAGAAATTCTGAATATTTCTCCATTAATGTTGCATAATTCTATGCGAAATATGGTGTCTAGAGTAGAGGAATGTTCAAGAAGAGAAGGTTTTAGACACAATTTTTAAAAATTAGGCTACTTATTACGTGCTTAGTTTCTCTTGTTATTAAATTTATTGAATTCCATATTTTGATTGAAACGTTTTTATTACTTTTGATTACAATTTTTATACTTTGGTACACTCTGTATTTTTTTGCAATACAAAGAAACTTTTTGAGTTTTTCTATCGAACAACACCAAAAACTTACCTATAGGTTTTTCAAATGCAAAGTTATTAGACTTCAAAATGTGTCTCTACATTATGGGCCACCCTTTATATTCTCGTGAAGCAAACCCTTTCTGTCAGTTTCTCAAGAGTTTTTTTGAGTCGTGTTGAATTAGAATGTTTCTACTCTTAGAATTGCTCTCAAGTCTCTGAATTATAATGGTATACTTAGGTTCTGTAGGTACGAACAAGCGAAGCAGTTTGAGGTGACAGGTTTCCATAGGCCATTATTATTGAAAAATAGAAATTCCGTGGTTGTCCTAACAAAACATCAATTTCAAGCATCGAATGATTTCTTGTCTGGTAGTGGGTGTTAGTTAATTATTATTAAATTTATGTTACTGTACTTTGGCTTCATTAATTACATAGCTTTACTGGTCTAGTGTTCTCCATTCGTTGCAGATGCCCCCACCAGTGTAGTAGTCGCTGTTCAATAAAGTCCATTATCGATTGTATCTCCAGTTCCTCTCATATTTGTGAATGACTCATTCTATCTTACTAGTTACGCCTCTCACTCTCCTAAGATATCTCAATTCTACAGGCTCAATATATGGAACGAAACATTTAAGAAAAAAGGAATGAGGATGAATAAAAATACAACAAAAGTGATAACCGCAGGTAGTTTTCTTAATATATTCAGCAAACTATTTATCGAAGTTAATGCAGTAGTACAAAGAAACACAAATGTAAGAGAAAATAATATTAACCTTTATTACCGATAATATTTATAATGATGGTAAAATTAATGGATAAAATAATTACAATTCTTTCTAAACTTAGTAGCGAACTTCCGGGTCTTCATACTGTCTATCAATTTGATCAATGTTGAAATAGGAATATCATTTGAACATCTCATTATCGCAGAATTTAGTTCTTTGACGCTATCGTATTGTTTGTTGCTGGCATACTGGCTTCCTTGCCAATATTCCTCAAAGATTCTCTATGGGGCTCAGATTTTGCGAGCGAGTAGGCCATTGGATCATATTGACCTCCTTTTGATAACATCACTTCTTTGTTAGTCTGGAACTATGGTTAGTTGGATTGTCTTGCGGAAATATCCAATTTTATGTCGGTAATTGATCACCAAAATCTGTCCGAACCATTTCCAGAAGCTGCACATAAGAATTAGAATTCATTTGCATAGGAATAAAACATAGTGGTTTTATTCCCGAACTGATTAGGTTGCATTCTAGAAATTTCGTTGAGTGTATAAAATGCTGTAATGATTTCGTTAATTCTAGAAATGGTAAAATAGATGTTGTTCTACACAATGCCGGAGAAAATATTTTGGTACCATCTGGATCATCTCTGGTAACGTCATTTGATGACAATGTAATAGGAAAAATTGCGAAAATCTATCCAGGTATAATTGACGACCTTTTTTATTTTTAATTAATTGACTCTATTATAGGTCGCGCTTCTAGTAACTCAACAATTGATATTTTTATTACATTAATGTCATTAGGGGTAAATGGATATGCCAAGTTTTTAGATGATAAAGAATGCATTCAACAATATTTTCAAGAATTATTAAGTAAATTAGCCGAAAAGTATAAAATGTTTATCACGAATTATACCAGTAGCACAACGTCTGTCGGTAAATAGAATCAGTCAAATCAGATTTTAAACAGTTTCCTAATTTTAACTTTATTTTATAGTGTTATATTTTGCCGAAAATACTGACAATTTATCACTGTTAAAAGAAGAGATTTCACGGCTAGTTAGCAATGTGAAGTTATCATTTATAATGGCTCAAGAAGATAGAATAGTATTGGATCACCGTTTTGAAGGTACAGTTTTGCACAGTACAATGTCGATTGTTTGTGTGTGTATTGTTCATCACTTACTTAATATGTTAATAAATTATAATCGCACTTGTGACATTTACCAGCGTTGTGTAAGAACGGTGATCATATGTATTTCAGTTATGCAATGTTAAAAACATCTTTATAAGGCAGATATTTTGTTTTATTGTAAGTTTTCTTTTTGAAAATGTCTTATAGAACGTCTCTACAACAATTAAATTACGGTGTATATTGCAAACTAGATCTCAACTTACCATATCTAGCAGTTTTCTTGAATCCCACTGATAATCGACATTGTTATACCTTGTTACTTCTGTTACTAATAGATATTTGTACATTACAGATTGGGGTACTCATGGTGTTGCATGCACGAGGCCCTTTGTAGTATTTCAGTTATCTTTATATACATCGAAGGATGACTTAGACGTATTGTTGGAATGTCTAAATCTATATTTAAGTAAACTTTTATAATCATGTAAATTGTGAACAAAATAAAATAGTAATTAGAATATTGATGTATTATGAGAGATGGTTAGAAGTAGTTAGTTAGCTAAAACTATTTTCTATAATTGTGAAAATGCAATTTTTCCTGTCGTGGGGGAGTAACCCAGTTTACCGTGGATATTCGTTGAATCGCCTGCAGAATCTTAGCAGTTTATGCGTCTATTTGAAAATGTTGTTTAGAATAGTGAGAGCTTTGAATGGCGAGTATGTGTATGCTGTGGGGGTGGAAAGTGTTAAAATAAATATTTCTTGTTGTATATTGTTAACATACATACACAAGACAGATACACAAGACTATCAGTAAATTTACCTTCAATTTTTTAGCACAGCTCCATGTCAAAGTCTAACACCCTAACTCAAAGAGAATGTGAAATAATTCACATTTTGTTTTGATAATTGAAGCTAGAGGGATATATTAGATGCTTGGACATCCAATTATAATTGGGTATAAACGCTTGCAAATTAACAAAATTCCTTAAGTGCGCTTACTGCAGTGCCATCGCTTGCAATATATTTTTTGGTTGCGTACAAAAATGCTTTACGTTGTACTTTCTTTCAATAGAGGTTACGTACTCGTATAATGCATTAAAGTCTTCTTCCCCTATGGTTGAAGTCTTCAGCCTCTTTATCGTATTCATCATTTTCTTGAGCCTGGTAATTTTCTTCGATCTTTTCGTCTTCTGGCAATTGCCTGTCATATTCGTAATTTCTTCTTTTTCTTCCCGATACAACGTCTAATCTTTTCTTTTTTTTCTCGGGGCCGTATTATTGACTCCATCGCTGTATTTTTTTTCTCTAAAAAATCTACTATTGTTTCGTTTATTGCTTTGGAATTTCTAGCAGTTAATTCTTTGTCAGGAAGTCTGTGTAGTACTTGCGTCCTATGTAACGGTGAGATACCCGGTGCGATAGCGGTACAGCCAGTACCTCGAGTTCGCAACTTAAATTGACTTGAAATTTTTCTGCACGCGTTTTTCAATGGCGCAAAATGTGCCACGTTCAGGGGCTAAGTTAGATGCATCGTATTTGGCGGAAGATGTATAAATGGAATGTTATTGTTATTGCATATGTTAAATGTCCATGTTTACATGAGAGGATAGATTGTCACAAATACATATATATATATAAATATGTATATAATTAAATACAATTGTTTACTATTAAATTTAATATTTAATGGAGCCACCACTTGCTTTAATCACAGCGCGTACCCGTTTTGGCATTGTTGTTACAAAACCGTAATATAATTCTGGTGTGATAGAGTTCCATTCTTCCAGAATTTTTTCTCGTAGCTGATTTTTCGAAGCGCTGTGGTAACGAGCAGTATTCCGCTTCATGATGTACCACAAATATTCGATCGGCGACAAGTCTGGGGACTGCGCCGTCCAGTCTAGTAGCCGAACGCCATTTTCTCTAAACCAGCGCTTGGTTCCTTGTACACTATGGCAAGGTGCGTTATCTTGCCGATAGCACCAGTCCCCGTCATCATAGTCGATAAGTTTAAAGATAGAGGGCTCTAATACCTCTTGCAGCATCGAGACATACCGGCTACTGGTCGGCCAAACGTCCCTCACACATAACTACTTCGCCGACGCCTGATGCTGACATGCATCTCCACACCATGATGCTGCCACCCCCATGCTTTACAGTGGGGACTAAACAATATGAGCGAAATTCTTCGACAGATCTGCGCCGCACGAAGTGGGGTCTAGGACGTCCGAAAAGCTGAACGAAGGACAATAAAAAACTACTAACTGAATTTTCTCATGTCTAAGGAAACTAAGTTGTGTAAATTATTCTTCTAATTGACACTGAGTAACCTCATACGATTATAAAACTCAGGGTCGCCGCTAGCCGATTAAACGCCCGCGTGCAATACCGATTAGGCCGCCCCTTGTACAATTGTAGACATGCAAATTATGACAATGTTTTGTTTTCCTTTCGATATGTTTTTGTCGCCGATGCCGCCCCCTTGAAAATGCCGCCCTTCCGCCCCTTGTACAATTGTAGACATGGAAATTATGACAATGTTTTGTTTTCCTTTCGATATGATTTTGTCGCCCTCTTGAAAATGCCGCCCTTGTGCGGTGCACGCCCGCACGCAGTGGCCCTGATAAAACTTACCTCTATGTTGGATTCGTCTGAAAAAATGACACGCTGCCAGTCTCCAATACTCTAATTAGCATACTTTTTAGCCTACGCGAGACGAGTTTTTTGTGGGTCTCTGTGAGATATGGTTTTCGCCGAGCAACGCGGGCAGGTAAGTAAGCTGCCTTTATGCGTCGTGTAATAGTACTTGCAGAAATTCTGACCCCATTGTGCATCCATAACTCGCTACTTAAATCTTTAGATGATTTTCGACGATCCTTTACAGCCATTCTTTCCAAAGCACGATCTTCTCACGCTCGTGTGTCGTTTTCGTCCTGTTTTGGGTTTATTTTCATAAGTCCCTCTCTCATTATAACGTTTCGACGTTTACTGAACAGCCCCTCGTGTGCACCTAATTCTTTTCACGATTGCGCCTTGGGAATACCCTTTCTTACTTAAAAGTATGATTTGACTTCTTTCTATAACACTTAATTCTCCTGTTTTTTGGCATTATTATAACAATTAAAGAAATCATTTTCTAGGATTACACACTTTGCTTAATTTTCATGGTTACACACGACCGACCTCCAATAACACTGATATGTTAATACACAAATTTGCACCAAAGCATTGATACATATAAAAGTTCTTTGTAATCGTCTTTTCTATCTTTCTATAAATGCGAATATAAACATCTGCTAAAGCGGTTGTCTTGGAATTCGAATAGTTTCGAAAATATACTGCGTTTTTAACCTTCCTATCACCTATATATGGGTGACCTATTTTTGTGTTGTTAATGGATATATCGTTAAAACTGTTAAACATATTCGCTTAATAACACATGTAATCCTCAAACACATTCTACAGTGTATCTCTTTCAAATTTCATATCACATCTTTCATTTTTGTTTGATAAATTTAATCAATTACGTATGTGGGGAATGGGTCAATTTGGTCCATCATTGTTAGTCTCACAAATAAACTCATACTGATTGTGAACAAAAATATTATTGGCGCTCCGGACTTCCCTTTATTTTGTGTATTGGTGTTTTGTATATTTAGGGGATTGGAGGATATACGTGGAAAAGAGGAACCAAGAGGTGGCCAGTATGCTTATTTTATAATATCTTAGATTTGACCGGTATAAATGCGTACGTCTTGTATAGCCTAATTATAATTCTAGGAAGTTGCACAAAAGGCGTTAATTTTTGAAGGTATTAGGATATGAGTTAACAGAGGCACTTCCTAAAGAAAGACGTACCAAGAACATACGACTCAGAGTAAAAAAGAAACTTGATGCAGTTGCTGGATCAAGTACTTCAACGAGAGAATTGAAGGCGAAGAAGGTGTAAACAATGTAACTATAAACAGGATCGAAAATCAAGCTAGAAATGTAAATCCTGCAACATGTTTATTGTTTGTCAAGAACATATCAATATATTTTGTAATAGTTGCATCGAATAATGTAATCTTTTCTATTTGTTTACAGTAAGTTTAGTTTTCTTTGTATTTTTGAAATAAATAAAACATATTTTTGTTTATTTTTCTGTGGCCTTTTAATCGGTACCTAATCAATACAGTAACATATAGAGGTAATAAATTAATTTATAGTAATATAACTTACATTCGTAGTTAATAAAGACAGTAAAATATCTTATTATTATTAGTATGGGTCGTTCTGACCCATTTACCAAATATCAACATCTACATCTTCTGAACCAATCTTCCGAATGTTGTCAAGGGTGCCCCGTCAAAATGGCCCGAGACAAAATAGCCCCGACAAAATACCCCAGGACAAAAGAGCCCAGGATAAAAGAGCTCCGACGAAAGAGCCCAATATAAAAAAAGCGAAAAATCTGAAATTGATGATATGTGCGCTTTTTTGAATTTTTTTCATGATTACATCTTTATACTCGCCACAATATGAAACTGCATTCGTATTTAATTACCCATTAAAAATAACATTTGTTGTTCGGAATCCGAATTTTAGTTTCTGCAATTTTACTTTTATTTCTGTCACAGTTACCGTATGGTATATGTTTGTTGGCAATTTGCAAAATGCGTTTTCTAATAAATATTTTCGCGTTATATGGCTCTATTAATAAATAAACCTACAATACTATTAACGGATTCCGAACAACAAATGTTATTTTTAATAGGTAATTAAATACAAATGCGGTTTCATATTATCGCGAGTATAAAGATGTAATCATGAAAATAATAACAAATAACGCACCCATCACAATTTCAGATTTTGCCCTGGGCTCTTTTGTCGGAACTCTTTTATCCTGGGCGCTTTTGTCCTGGGCTATTTCGTCGGGGCTATTTTGTCGGGGCTATTTTGTCTCGGGCCATTTTGACGGGTCACGGTTGTCAAGTGAAACCAACCGGATGACGTCTTATTGTATTTAGTGCCAACAGGGCCACCCTCACACAAAGTATAATATAACAATTTCGGTTTGTACACGACATGGGAAGTAGTCATCTTTCCGTTTGCGTTTCCACAGAACATTATAGATGTGGACTGTTTTGAAGAACTTATTATCCTTGCCGCCATCGTCGGTTAAATTTCTGTCATCCAAGTTGAAAATTTTAGAAGAAGGCATATCTTTAATTTTCATAGTCAATTCATCGAAATATTTATTGATGACATCTGAATTTACTGCAGGCTCGTTTGATTTTGATATTTATAGCAAATCGTTGGCAGATTGTAGGATTTGCTTCTAGGAAATGTTTCATTCAGGATTTTCCTGGCAGGTAATTTTAAATCAATTTCCTCAAATCTTGGGTGTCCACTAGAAACTCATAAGAAGAAAGTATCAGGACATAATCCACAACTCTGTTGTTCTGCTACTGTTAAAACTGTTGGGTGGGTTTATTAGTAAACTTATAGGTCAATTTATTTTGTGCCCCTGGGTACCTATTAAAAAAAAAATAAGGCTTCTCGTTGGGCCATTTTCTTTTGTTTTATGTTTTCCAAAGCCTGAATATTTTTTTGTGTAATTTTGGTAATTTCGACAGTCCAGTTTCTTTCTATAGGTAGGTATACGGCATTGTAATCTATTGATACAGTAATTGAAAATGGCTGATAACAAAATAATTTTGTTCTACTTACCACTTTTTTGCTATTTTTCACATCGAATAGGTATCACACGTGCTGCTCAGAGCTGACCGCATGACCGGTCAAAGTCACAGTCAAAGTAATCCGCAAGAGTTTCTTGAATCTGGTGGTTACTTTGGCCGCCCTCTAGTGACCGATTATATAAAAAATTTCAAGTCATTTTTTTTTCATTTTCTCCTACTGTTATTACAAAAAAAAATCTGCGTTTAGCGTTCGGAAACAGAAGTGGGCGAATAATCGCTAAATTATTTCCTCATGTTCTATTTCATATAGTTAATTCAATTTTACTTTTCGTTAATAACCACAAGTCACATGCCAACTTGAAGAGTGCCAAATATTGTAAAGAAAACAAAATTGTTTCTATAAGTTTTTCACTTCATCAAATGCTTTTGGATGTAAGGTGTAAGGGTAATCGAAACACTTCTGCAGTATTATATTTAATGATTCGATCACTTTAGTGTTAGTAATGTTATAAACCCAGCAGTAATCTATTTAACAGATTCAGTGAGGAAGACATCAGAGAGAAATTCATCGTAAGTATGTCACAGATAAACTTTCGTCAGAACAAGTTGCAGAATTGTGAAAGCCACAAGTAAAAATGAAAAACAAAAAAAAACTCATGACAAGAGATGACAGAAAATACCAACCAAGAAGCCACTATGGATCGAAAATTGATATTTTTTGGTTATCTTACCATTTCAATCGTTGAGAAATACCAGTATAAAAACAAAAAAAATGCCTGTAATAGGCGCTCATGGTATATTGTTGGAATTCACCCTGCGGACGAATGCAATGAAAATCGATCAAGCATTAGAAGTGAATCACGTGGTTTCGACCTACCAGGTCTCGTCAGCGCAACTCCGAATGCAACATCTAATTTCATCGCTTTTCACCTCTCAACTTTAACTGTATAATACCTCCGACAGTGGACTAATTCCAACCTCATGCCATCTAGTGAGCAAGGTAGGAAGTAGCACACTGCAAGGAACTACAACACAAGTTGGTACAGCAGATACCGATCTACCTCTCACAATTCGTGGATTGTCTCGATCTGCTAAGCAGTCAATGATGAATTCCATATAGGTACGGTTTACCATGACGTAACATATGAAAACGTCGAGAAATGCCAATATAAAAACAAAAAAAATGCTTGTAATTCGTCCCCAGGGTGAATTCCAACAATATACCATAAGCGCCTATTACAGGCATTTTTTTTTGCTTACTATCTCAGGTTCAATTTAAGATAATTCCAGAATACATTAGATTCTATCCTAAATCAGAGAGACAAGATACTAAATTTCAAAGATAACCGATGATTATGGGACTAGAAAGTTCGGGTATAGATATTACAGCTGACTCAATTAAAACAAAATTGCTACAAGATGTGAGTGTAGACAACTTGGAAAAGGCTAGTAATTCCGAAATGGCTTTGTATACCAAACCGCAGATACGCAAAAACAAATTTCGACAGAATAGGGTACGTTGTTTTTCATGTAATAATTATGGTCATTTTGCAAGTCAATGCAATAAAAAGACAGAACGTTCAGAGAGTAAGAAGGAAATAAAAAACAACAAGGTTTTCTTGTTTCCTATGAATTAGATGTAGATGACAGCAAGACAGTTTGGTATGTGGATTCATGTGCTTCATCACATATGCCAGCTAACCGAAATTGGCTGAAAAACGTCAAATCATGTGACGCAACACATTCATGTCTGCTGATAATTCAACTATGACAGCACAATTGGTTGGCAATGTAGACGTTTCATTTATTATTGTAAACGGTAAAGTACAAGAAGTAGAAGCCGCCGATGTTTTGTATATTCCGAATATAAAAACAAATTTACTATCTGTAAGCAAAATAGTGCAAAAAGCATACAAAGTAAATTTTAGTCGAAAAGGTTGTGAAATACTATATACAAAATACAATGAACTGTTAGCGACAGGTAGAGAAAATAACGGCATTTATAAATTGAATTGTGCACATCAGACATACTGAACATTTAACAAATGGAGATTTATGGCATAAAAGATTAGGCCATTGAAACCGAAAAGGTATGAAATTACTTAAGACAAATGATTTAGTATCAGGGTTGATTTCACAAAATGTGACAACGAAACATGTATAACTTTCTTAAAGAGCAAGCAGCACAGATTGCCATTTAAGAAGAGCGGAAAAAGTGCCAAGGAGATATTGCAACTTGTGCACTCTGATTTATGTGGTCCAATGGAGGTGAATTCTATTGGAGGTGCAAGATATTTTCTTGTCTTTATTGATGATTACACGAGGAAACTCTTTATACACTTTCTGCAGCATAAAAGTGAAGTCTCAGAAACATTTAGAAATTTCAAAAATTTGGTAGAAAACCAAACAGGAAAAAGGATTAAATGTTTCAGAACAGATAACGGTGCAGAGTATGTGAATAACCAACTGAAAAAAATCTTGCACGAATCTGGCATCCGACACCAAACAACGGTGCCATATACTCCACAACAAAATGGACTAGCGAAGAGGAAGAACCGTACCAGCGTAGAAAAGGCTAAAAGTATGATGGTAGAATCAAAATTACCAACCGAATATTGGGCAGAGGCAGTATCTACAGCAGCTTATCTAATTAACAGGTCACCAGCTTCAGTGACAAGAAAGACGCCTGAAGAGCTGTGGACTGGTGAGAAACCCAACTTAAAGAAATTGAAGATTTTCGGTTGCAGGGCTTTCTGCCATATTCCGAAGGAAAGTAGACGCAAATGGGATGAAAAATCAAAAGATATGATTTTTATGGGCTACTGTGAAGAAACGAAAGGTTACAGGTTGATTGATCCCATGTCGAAGAAAATAACAAAAAGTAGAGACGTGGTTTTCTTAGAAAATAAGTTTTTTGATTATCACGGCGACACGGAAGCAGAGGGACTAATTTCAAATTTGTTGGACAATTCAGCATCAGAAAAAATAGATGAGGATTCAAATGACAGAGAAAACTCAGACGAATACAATTCAAATGAAGAATTAGATCATGAAGATAATGAAAGCTATGAAAATGATTTACTATTATCTGAAAATCAAGGAATTCGTCGTTCTTCTCGACAACCAAAACCTAAGCAAATGGATGACTACGCAACATTTTTGGCCGAAAGGTTTGTTTCAGAGCCACAGACTGTTCAAGAAGGGTTAGAAAGTCCAGAGAAAGAAGAACAGATCAGTGCCATGAACGCTGAACATGAGTCCTTATTAGCAAATGACACATGGGAATTAACTGATTTACCGCAAAGTAAAAGCGCGCTTGATACAACATGGGTGTTTAAAATGAAAAGAAATGCAAATAACGAGTTGAAGCGATACAAGGCTAGGTTGGTTGTGAAAGAATATGCTCAAACTAAAGGAATAGATTATACGGAAACATATTCACCCGTTCTAAGATATATGTAGTTCCATAAAATTTCTATGTGCCTTAGCTGTCAAATATGATTTATTAATGCATCATATGGATGTAACTACAGCATATTTGCAAGGTGAATTACAAGAATAAGTTTATATTAACTAGCCTGAATATTTAGGGAAGCAAGGAAATTCACAAGTTTATCGACTTAAGAAAGCGATGTATGGTTTAAAGCAAAGTGGAAGAGCCTGGAATAAGAAACTCCATACTATCCTCACAGAAATGAATCTCGTTCAGTCAAAGGCTGATCAGTGTACATACTACAAGAGAAAGAAAGCAGAAACAGTGATCATTGATCATTGCAGTATATGTTTATGACTTGTTAATATTATCCAATAACAACAAACTGCTCCAAGATGTGAAACAAAAGTTGCATAACAAGCTAGATATCAAGGATTTAGGCGCTGTTACTGAGATATTAGGTATAAGAATAACTAGAGATGTTAAAAATGAATGTTAACAGTTGGATCAATCCTCATATATCGAAAAAATGTTGAATATATACAACGTGACTGATTGTAAACCGGTATCTACACCTGCCGATGCAAATGTAAGGTTCGGCAATGTGGAATCTAAAGAAGACATGGGAATTGAAGAAATGAGAAACATTCCTTATCAAGAAGCTATAGGCAGTCTTCTATTTTTACGTCAAACCACGAGACCTGATATAGCTTACGCAACGTGTATGCTTAGTGGATTTTGCAAAAATCCAGAAAGAAGGCATTGGACTGCAGTGAAAAGAATATTCCGTTACTTACGCGGAACAGTAAATTTGAAACTGGAATTTAAAAAAGTTGAAAGGAAATCTTTGGAGGCGTATAGCGACGCAGACTGGGCCAACGACTCGGATGATAGGCATTATATTACGGGGAATATATTTCTATTCCAAAATGGTGCTGTATCATGGTCGAGTAAAAAGCAGAAAACTGTAGCCTTATCCACTACGGAGGCAGAATATATGGCACTGTCTACAATCTGCCAAGAGGTACTATGGCTAAGAATGTTGGCACAAGAAATCGATCCAAACGTATCCTCTCACCCGACAGCCATATATTGCGATAACAAAAGCGCAATTGATTTAGCAGCAACTCATGGATATAGGCAGAGGCACTTTCTGCGTGAAAAAATTGAAAGCGGAGAAATTTTAATTGAGCATGTTTCCACAGAAGACATGACTGCGGACTCCTTAACGAAGCAGTTGTTTATGCAAAAGTTTGCAGTGAGCACGAAGAATATGGAATATGGAAAATCTGGAAGAGGTACAAAAAGATAAAGAGAATATTAAAATGAAATCTAATTAATAGTTGATCAGAATGACTTAAAAAACAATCAGCGAAAACGGTTAAATTAGAGAAAAACAATTTTACGTTATCTACCAGTGAAAATCAAGATATTAGTGATGATTTGGAGAACATCAAAGAACTTAACATGATGGAACATAATGAACGAGATTTTGTTAGTTAACATAACAAAGTTAACACTTCAGAAGTGAAATCACTAAACTTTAGAAAGAGATTACACGCTTATTGACATGTCAAATACTACAAACTTTGTCTGTCAACCTTAAAGTATGATAATATATTACATATCTCGCTCACTATTAGTGAATAAAATAATTATTTTCAAATTGTGTCGAATATATAAATTACTGCAAATCAATATTTGCTCATGCTACATTATGTTAAAACTAATATTTTAACCTCGGGGAAGTCTAATTTTAACCATATGTCGATACAATAGATGTAATCGGGTTTGCGCTTTCCTATTAGACGGGAACCAAAAAAATTCACCGCAAAATTAGGGAAGATAAAAAATCGTTCCGCAATAATGACGGATTAATATTTTCAAAAATTTAACTACATCACGTGAGTGTGCATTTTTTAAGTGCTTTCTATTTATCTAAGTCAAAAAAATAAAATCATCACATTTTACTTTACAGATTGTAGCCTAATTATGCTTCTAGTCGCAGGTAAGTAGAAACTTATTTTAAGAACTCTCAGGGCTTGCAATATTATCGAGTGAAAATTAAATTTGTAGAACATCGGAATTACTAAATGTGATTAACAAGAAAGTACAATTGGCTCTGTCTTATGTCATATAGCGACCGTCAATATCAAATATTGTTCGAAGTTTTTAAACAAAAATTGATTTTGAATGTTTGGAAGAAAAATTTCCCTGAAACTAGTCACAAAACATTGGCAGTAGTATTTACTATCCACAGTCCGAGAAAAATCTAAATAGGCGATAAAAGTTTAATTTGTACTATATTGTACTGCACTAAATTGCATTCACTACTGCCTTTTGTATCTATTGCATTGCATACTGTATTCTATTATACTGTATTATACCACATTATACTATATTAGTTATAGTGGTTTGGCTTGAAGGTTCTATAATAGTCAGTAATAGACATATACATACGTATTTTTCGTTTTAATCTAACACTATTGTATTTAATTTATATCATTAAAAAGTGCTAAGAATGTACTATATAACGAAATGAGTGTTATTCCAAATTACTTTTGCACCCAGCCGTAATTTGAGTTAAATTGTCACACGTACTTCCAGTGTAAAACGCTGTTTTTTTTTCGATATTTGCCGTTTTTGTTTTGATGTCTTTTTTATGATATATCTCGCGTGTAAACGGAAACGTAAATCATCTTTATACGCAATATTTAGAATAATGACTACACATTTATTTCCTCATAGATGTGTTTGAACTATTTCAATTACGTATTACCTTTTCCTGATCGTTGACTACTTTTACTTATCAAATATTGCTACTCACTTTGAATGACCCCTTGGTATGAAGATTGAATAACTGATTCCTTTCCTTGTCAATTTGTTCTTAGATCCTCTTAATATTTCTTGAAGAACATATTGTGTAATGCAATTTGATATGGTTGCATCCAGATATACATGCGGATAGTATCTACTAGTATATGTAAAAATTAATTTATGCCTTCTTGCGTTGATTTACCGTTACTGAAATTAGAACAATTAGAGCTAAAAAAGGATTATACTGATCCTGTTGCAACTCCAATGTTTTAAGCACAGACATTGGTGAGGTGAAAGCTGACATCCTGAGCTTTAAATACGAGTTACATAATAATTCATCAAAGGTTGTCGATGATGCTTTTGAATTGATGTTGAATAAATAGAATCAACGTAATAAGCGACAGTAGAATGTTGTGCTGTTCGACGTGATGGAGGTCCAATCTAATAACGCGTGAGATATTGAAAAGGTACATTGCATGTAATGCAGTCAAGAATTCATCAAAATTGCGAGTCCAAATTTTGGGTATGTAGTTGTCTCGTTTGACAGAACACCAAGACAAATTGAATAGGTCTTTAAATCAATAAAGTTCAGCAAATAAGTATTCGCACATTACCTGAATGTTCGTATCTTGCGAAGTAAACTACTTGAATTCTTCTTCTCTTGAAGCTTCAGGTGTTCTGCAATGAGCCAATTTAGGTTCTTTATTGTTTCCCTTATTTCTTAATGACCACACTCTTGAACTGGATTGTCAAAAATTACTCTTTGCCGATGATTAATATTATACGCTACAATTAACACCATCGACGATTGCATATCACTTTAGGACCAGATTGAGGTGGTACAGATTTGGCGTTTCAAAAATAAGTTACATATGAACGTCAAATATGAAATTTTTATGTCCTAGTTCCAGTATCATCAGGAATCATATATCTAGAAGTCCATAAATTACTAATCAAAAGCAGTCTTCACAATCTTTGAGGAATGAAAGTTTATAATTTTAGAAAACATCATTTCATACCGCCGACCTTACATCACACTGCTTATCTAGCTCTGATAAAAACGATATGCCCTTGAGTTCAATTATAGGATTCTCAAGAACTTTATTTTAGCTATTACTACTAATTACCACTCGTAATAAGCATACACAAAAACCTGTATATTTTCGAAGAAAGGTGATAAATTATAAATCAACATCAGCGACTAAAGATTTATTAAATGCACATAATGATAAATGCAAGGATGAAAAGTTGATCGGAAATGGTATTAAAATGTAAATCCAGGTGGACAAGAAATAAGTATGTGTAATTAGAAATTAGCTGGTATTGTAATCGTTGTGGTGAAGGCTAAGTAGCTGATCTATGAAAATATTATCTAAGTAAAAAGAAAACGGTATCATGAGGAATGTAACAGTTTATAATCATAAGATGCAGTTGATTTTGAGCGATCTGGTGACAGTAATTAGACAAAATATTCATATAAATTTTATTCTCAGGTCAAACTATTAGGTTTAATTATTTTTACTGTAAACAAGAATTTTAAATCGTCATGTTGTTGGGTCATATAGAATATACAGAGGTCGTAAGCCATCAATACATATACACATTTTTGACTTAATTCAATTGCTCTTAACAAAGCGATTTTTATTAATTTATTACCTTTCTTTTTCTAAGAGATCAGTATTAGTAGTTTTTGTAATTACCTAAAATCGTTTTTGAAGAAAGAGATATTTTAATAATTTTAAAAGCAGATCTAAAAAATAGGGTGAACTTCAGGTAGTTACAATAATAACGACGTATTTTTTGCGGCAAAATTAATTCAATTTACAAACTAATATCAAAAATAGTCACATAAAGTGGATGGTAATTGAATTATATTGCGTATGAAATTGGTTCACATCAGATAACACTTCTTTTAGAAACGCGGGTTCTGAAATGCATTCGCCTAAAGGAAAACGTTTGAATCCTCTCTGGAATTCTTTACTGATCGTAAGCAATATAGTCTATACGAGAGCACCTCAGGCGATGTCTTGCGTGCCGTTTTTTTGGAGACAGCTTTTGGAGTGTACGTGTCTGCGTATAACTTTGAAAGAGAAACCGCCCTCAGAAAAGTATAAATTGTTCATTTCGAAAAAATACGGTATTTTAATAAATGTAAATAATACATAATATTTTCGTGGTCGATTCAGACTTATTTGCTATAGTTTCTTGCCGAAAATGATAACCGTATATTTCTTTAAGCAAAAATAATACACATTACCCACACGCTACACTTACGGGGTTAGCGGTTAATATGTATGTATGTATGTTGAAAATTCAATAGTATTGCGGCAAAGTCTAAGATGTAGCATTCATTCTTATAAAAAGGAAAACATCTATTAAGATGTTAAAAATGCTGTTCGGTTTTAAGTCGGTAATAGCAAAGGTATACAAATTAACACATACTAGAGGGACTAAATATTAGCAACCCAGTTGGCATTTAGTTATAAACAAAGGGAGTAAACCCTGTGTGTGCTTGTTTTAGAGCATGTGCGCCTGAATCTCAATATCTCAGGTCTGTTAGTAGCAGATCGTTGTTCGAGTTCAGGAACTAATTTGGTAGTTGGTATGTTGACTATGTATCAGTTAGATTAATTTTCTTAGATACTGCATACAAAGTTTGAAAAAAAGATCAATTTTCTTGGCTCAGCCACAGATCTCTATATGAAAACAGGTCACTTGACACAGGGCAAGAAAAACACACAGTCTGGAAAGCCAAACACTATTAACAGCAGTAGAAGAAAGACATATAGTTGACGTGAGAGTAAAGTGAGTTTGGCAGTAGTAGATTTTTCTGTAAATAAACTTTATACGAATTTGATACAAAATAACTATTTATTACGTATTATTTTAAATTACAATAGAGTTTTAATTTTTAAGAAAATATTTTATTGCAAATCAAAAAAAGGTTAGTATTCTATAATAATAAAGTGAAACAAAGATAAAGGCACAGTTCTAAATTTTATAAAATGAATATTATAAATCATGACGTGAACTATTATATGATATATGACTATCTTGATTTTTTATTAGTTCAAAAACGTGTGATAACAGTGAATTCATCAATTTTTGGAAGATATCTAACTCTCCCACGCAGTGCTAATGTCATCTTTTGGGTCGGCCACACATTTATACTGCTTTGTGTTGGCATAAACCTTTCATATCGGTATTGCACAGTATCCTTAGGGTAAGTACACTCGGTACGACTTAGTCTTCGAACGATTTTAGTGAGTTACGTTATTAAAATCGTTCGAAGACTAAGTCGTACTGAGTGTACATACGTATGTACATAGTGACGCGACGAAGCGAACAAGTGGCGACGAGACTAGAGTCGCGACTTAAACAAGATGTTGGAATTGCGTCTCTAGCAGTATGAACGCTAAGCTTTGAGTGTAAGTCGGTGCTCCGAGATGGCCAATAAAATGATTTAATATTCGCATTTTGTAACCATTCCTTCACTACATTAGCAGAATGTACTGCAGCATTATTTTGCTGAAAAATAAAACGTCGACCAGCAACTGCTTCTGCATACTCATCTAATTGACATTCAATCATATGTCTATATTTGTCCTCGTTCATTTTGGTTGGGCTATGGGCATTTTGCCAAGATATTCAAATGCGCCCCAAATTATACTTCCACCGCCGAAGGTTTTTCCGTAGCCGTACTTCGTTTTTTGCCTGTAAAGTACGCCAATAGTTATTGGCATCGCTTAGGTCCATCAAGCTTAAACTTTTTTTCATCTGAGGATATCACATTTTTCCCCTCTTCAACCCAACACATGTGATCTCGAGCGAGTTATTTTCGCCCATTGTATATTTCATCATAAAGTTATTGTGTAAAATTTGTTGAATTCTTTGCGTAGAAACATGAAGCGTTAATTTATTTCTAATTTGTCGAGCACATCATTTGTTTTTTTCCGAGAATTTTGCAAATTTGATTTCTTTAACGACATGAAACTCCTTCTAGACCACCTTTCGCTTTCTTGGTACCATAAAAATCTATTCATTTTACGAAGTTATCTATCACTGATGGATCTTCCTTTTTTGCAATTTTCCGATTGGATATACCATTTTCTTTAGAAGCACAAATGTTAGCTTTTTCAATTTCTGTTAAGCAACCTGCACGCCCCATTGGTAATACAACGATGTAGATAAGTTGTAAATAATCAATTTTCCTTAATTTTTTATTTAAATTTGTTACGTTACCAACGAAAATATAGTCATTTAAATTAATTTTGTAGAGCTGGGACCATATATGTACCTATCTACATTAACACCGATAAGTTTGGCACAACTACTAATTCGTATGTATGTGTCTAGGTATGTATATTCCACAACAATACCAATAGAAACTTTCCAATTTTTTTCAGCATTTGTTTACTGCGTTGACTTGCCTTTAAATTTATTTCACGGACTATATACAGGGTATAACAGGACGAGCTTACGTTAGTCGTATCTCAGCAACTAAGCAAGTTCCACATTTGTAAATTTGCAGAGTTATTTTGGGCATGAGGGCCAACTTTTAGAAAATATTAGTACATATTTTCTATTTCCGGTTTCGCCGGAAGCACAATGAACTTCATTTTTTTAAATGGATTACTCATTTTTTTTCAAACAATTGAATTCAGCAACAAATTTGACGTATAGATCATTTATTTCGACTGGTGTAAACATTACCGTTTTATAGCTAACTTGATTTTTATGAAAATTTTATCAAATGCATCGTAGTACCTACTTACTGACGTATTTCATCTGTGTGCGAAAGAGTTGATGAACCATTATTGGAAGTTAGACAGCTAGTAAGATAGGCTATTGAAAATTATGTTCACTTGTGTGCAAATACTATACAGGGTTTAGTATTTACCGATCTAATATGTTAAATTTCAAACACTAATAACTTCGTAATTTTTAAATGGAACACCCTGTATATTTTTATCGCAAACGGTAGAAAATTAAATTCTTCATCAAATGGTATTACATTTCCCTATACCTAAAATGAATATTTTAGGCGCTATTCGCAAATTACGGGAATGTATTCAAAAACTTCGCGTGAGCGCTAAAGGTGGCTATGAAAATTCGTCACAGTTTTAGCGTAATGTCTAATTTTCTATTGACAGTTCGATAGCGTGTTAATAAACTTCCTAGTATATCACCCAGTTCCTAATATAGTATACGAAAATGTCACGTTTAGGATTGACAAATTAGGATTACCTGAATTTATTGATGATTTATGGAAAGTCTGGAAAAATTTTAAGTCGAACATGTGCTTTATTTCGACAAAGGTATCCGGACAGGCCAATTCCATCTAAAGATGTAGTGCGACGATTAGTTAAAAATTGTTTAGAACACGGACAGTTTAGGCCAAAATTAAAAAAAAAATATGACGAAGTAGTTGAAATTGGTGTTAGGGGATATTTCTATACCAACCCCACTGCATCTCTTCGAGAAGCAGCGACAACTTTGAAAATTTCAAGAATGTCCATTCAAAGGCTATTAAAAAGACATAAATGGAGACCATTTTCATGCCAGCAGGTACAGCACTTACATCCGCAGGATTTCTTAAATAGGGTCAATTTTTATGAATTCTTCACCATAGCTTGTCAGGACGACGAAAATTTTACGAAGAAAATCATTTGGACTGACGAAGCTAACTTTACCAAAAATGGCCTCTTTAATAAACATAACAGTCATTTTTGGGCAGCCGAAAATCCTCATGTAACGAGAGAAAGGGGATATCAGGAAAGTTGGCAATTTAATGTTTTTTGCGCAATAAAAGATAATCGCATACTTTGTCTACATTTTTATAACGAAAATTTAAATGGCGAAAGGTATTTAGATATATTACGCAATATTGTGGAAGATGAACTTGATACACTGGCTATTATCGAATCAAATACTGCTTGATATCAAATGGATGGCGCACCGTCTCACAGCACAAGAGATGTACACTTATTCTTGGTGAGGTTATTTGACGGAAAGTTTATTGCAAACGCAGGTCCATACTTGTGGCCTCCACGTTCACCAGACTTGACCCCTGTGGATTTTTTCCTTTGGGGCTATGTTAACGACAAAGTTTACAGTACTCCGGTGACAACTACAGAGAAAACAAAAGGAAGAATACGAACGTAAGCTTGTCCTGTTATACCCGTGAAATAAATTTAAAGGCAAGCCGACGCAGTAAACAAATGCTGAAAAAAATTGGAGAGTTTCTATTGGTATTGTTGTGGAACATACCTAGACACATACATATGAGTTAGTAGTTGTGCCGAACTTATCGGTGTTAATGTAGATACAGCTCTACAAAATTAATTTAAATAACTATATTTTCGTTGGTAGAACGTAATAAATTTAAATAAAAAAATTAAGGAAAGTTGATTATTTACAACTTATCTACATCATGGTATTACCAAATTTACAAATACGGAACTTGCTTAGTTGCTGAGATACGGCTAACGTAAGCTCGTTCTGTTACACCCTATATAATAGTGCAACAAAGTAATTTTTTTGTTGAACAGATCTCATTTTTATTTGTATATTCGTCCTGGTCGTACGTTCCCATGTTGATGAGAAAAAAACAGTTTTTAAATTGTTTGGTAAGGTCGGAGACTGCATTTACTAGGGGATTGATACTTTGCGGCATTCGTTTTACCAAATATGCAAAGGCTAACAGATAAATGATCTCTGTGTAGACAGTACGAATTTTTGAATGAAACTCTAATCATTTATTCATTTGAATGCAGTAAACATTTGTAAAAAATTTGTTTATATAATACAGTTTTACTGGCTGATGTGGTCTTTTTTGTCACACATTATTATAATTGTATGTAAGTATAATGATATGATTTATTAGGGATTTCTAAACAACCCATGTTGAACAGACTTTCAGTTAGTAAAATTTACTCTCTGCTGATAAGCATGGTCTATTTGTGAATAATTTTGATATGAAATTTTCTTTAGTTCAGATTTTTCGTTGTTTCGTAGAGTATTATATAATTCTTCATCACGCAATGCATTATCACAAGCATTTCCTGTCTAGATCCATTTGGATGTAATGCGGTGTGGTTGGTATATATAAAACAGTGTCACCACCAATTATGTGATTTTCTTCTCACACTTTTTAACCTTAGATTTCTAGAAAGACATCCAAAATAACCCGTTGATTTTCTCATATTAGTGCTGTTATGTGCGAGTAGCAAAATTCGACGCGTAAACTCTTCGGGTTTTTTATAACGCCCAACCAGTTTTTCTTCGACGGTAACTCTTAATTTAAACGCCGGTAACAAGGCTAAGTAGAAACAAATGACTATGGTTGTACGTACATGAGCTGTGATTTCTTCCTCGTTGTCTGTGTAGTTCCTTGTTTTAGGGAGACAACGGAAAAAAATTAGGAAGACCCACTGGTCAGTTTTTATAACGGTTATAACCTAATGATTATTGTGACCTATCTTATATTTTGATTTTTTACGAGACTTCACATAAGTACGAAATAGTCAAGATTCATTTATTACTGACATCTCATTTCTTTTAAATACTTTATGGCCGGGGTGTTATGTGTTTGTGATATACAGCGGGCGCGGATTGGTTCATCATAAAAATATTTTGTTTTTGGTTTTATTTGTATAATGTTACTTTACAATGCATTCATTTTCTATTATTTGCCAAATAGATCCAGATGAAATTATGGGTCATATTTTTTATTGAACCAATATTAAAGTCTAATATTGATTTTTTGCAAATAAATTAACAAAGTATAAGCCAGCATTAAACAAAAACATGTTTTCGAAATGTTACATATGGTATACAAACAATCGCTTCAAAGTTTGTAAGTTTGAGAAAATCTTTTTCATGAAAACGTGTCGTTTAATTAAATAGATCACAATAAAGAAATAAATAAAAATTTCTTGATATAATTTATGCGAAAAATGACAGGAGAATTTTTATAAAACCTCAGATTCATGTGCTGTAACAAGATCGAGAATTTGAAGTAATTCTAAGTGATTGAAATCGATATTAGGCAATATTTAGGAAGTGTTCGGCTTTACTTTTCTGCTCCTTTTTCAGTCTAAAGCTTAGCTATTTGCTAAGCAGTTCACCATCATTTTCCTTGTAATGTTAAAAATTGTCAACGGGTCGATAGCCGCAGTGGTTAGGCGGCTGACTATCATCGTAGCAGAACGATAGGAGCCGGGTTTCAATTCTCTGGAAGGACGGTGACATCTTTTCAGCGGGTTGAAATCCGAAGCGACTTACCATTCGCTGTTGGGAGCAGTCATTAACACCACGGCGTTATAAAAGACAATATGATACTGTCACAAAGCCATTTGAACATAATTTACACACACAAAACTACATCGCGAGAGTTGCATGATAGCCAGACAAGTGATACAGCTTACGGAGTCACTGCCATTAAGCACCCACCACACATAAAAAAGTTAAGGAATTGTGTAGCACATTTAAAGCTGTTCTAAACAGCCCGCTTTAATTGGCTACAATTTTGCCGAAACCAAAGCTAATGGAAGAAATTTGTCTGTGTTATTATCAGCAGTGTAAAACATAATAAACTTTCATAATGAAAAATAAAAAAGGAATTAAAAATTTGTTCTTGTGTGTTATTTAATTCAAATTATTTAGATTAAAATTCTAGGTGATTTAAAACAAAAAATTATTCAACTAATCTAAAAATAATTAAATAGTTATTGAAGGAATATGTGGCCAATAATACATAGGAGCAAACAATTTTTTTCTTTGTGTTAGAAAGAAAAATACGATTCCGAGATCTTTTTTCTCCAGAATTTAAATATGATATCGGTTTTTTTCCCATCATGCAAGGTTTCCTAGTGATAAATAGTTTATAGTTTCAAACAATTTAATACATTCCATATTTTGAACTCTACAATACAACATCATGACTGATAGTCAGGCCGCTATCAAGGCAGTTATGAATCCTCTTACCAGGTCAAAACTGGTTAAAGACTGTAAACAGCACCTTAATAAACTGGCACAAGACAACAAGGTATCTTTGATCTGGCCGCCCGGACATGAAAATATTAGAGGCAATATAATAGCCGATGAACTAGCCAAGGAGGGTTCTAGGAAACACTACTTCATAGGACCAGCATCCGTATGTGGAATCACAAGGGATTTTACTAGAAGGGCGATTTGGTCCTAGTTTGATAAAGGAAAGGTAAGGAAATGGAGGTCGACTCCATACTAAACCGGTAATAGGGGACGGGAACGCTAAGTTCTCTGAAAGCCTTTTTGGACGCAATAAAAAACAAGTTAAGACCATTATTGGAATGATAACTGGACACTGTCCCTTAAGAAAGCATCTATGCAACACGGGTCGGGTGAGCAAACCCTGGTGCAGGAGATGCGAGTTACAGGAGCAAACAAGTTTACATGTAATCTGCACATGTGAGGAGTTGAAAGTACTCAGACAGAAACATTTCGGAAAGGATCTAGTGGAGCCTTCGAGGATGCTCAAGTTTCCAGTGGGCAACTTACTGGACGTTACAGAGGACAGTAAACTTCTCAACTGGAAATGAGGGTTTCAATAGGGATGGTACAAAGAGCACCCAGCTCAAGTGCCTGGACTATAGGTGTCCAACCTAACTGATTAAATAGATAGATAGATGTTGCTGTCACAAGGCCATTTGATGCGTCATGTTTCACAATTTTCTCTCCAGAAATGAATAATTTGCGTTTTGGTCAGTATTTTATATAATATGCCGGTTCTAAACCAACAATTTGTGAACCTTGTTATTTAGCTTTATTTTCTAGTTCTTAAATTACCCTTAGAGCTTAACAGTTTAACAGTTCGTAAACAGTGTAGGAATTTACATTAAAACTCCAGTAATTCGGGCACAAATGCTTAAAAATGACCATATTTTTCATATTTATGCTAAATTTTATGCCTGTATTAACAAACACAATTTTGCTCACCTCAAAACTACATTAAAAATTGACGTTATTAAATCACCACCAAATAATTGTGAACAAGTATAGGTAGCTATATTATAGCTATAGCTTTTATTTTAATTTTGTGCCAATATTAATCGTGCAAAAAGGGAATTACTCAAAAATGATTATCGGTCATATTATAAATGTCGCAACAAAACGAAGTCACCTAACATCGATGATTGATCTTTATTAAACTATTTTTATAATTTAAATATTTAATAATATGCACAGTTAGTTTTTTTCCAGGTTTCTATCAGCAACCTTGAGTCATTGTATTGGCAGTTACAGATGTGTTTAGTTTCACCAATAAGTCCTTATGTTTGTATTTCATTGTGTGTGGTTATTAAGAGTAGTACACTTATCTTATGTTTATTTATGGCACATACATTTTCGTGATTCATTTTATTTTATTCTGTAATTAAGATTTAATACTTATTTACTGGAAAATAAATATTTTTATTGTATATCCAACTATTATGAGTGTGCCTAGTTTATAGAAACTGCAATTTTGTTGTTTTGTATGTACCTGGTGATAGGGCGGTTGTTCTATGGTAGTGATAGACTACAGTTGCGGGTTTCCAATCCTGGGCGCGGCGTTGTGGCGCATCTCGTTAGGATCGGTTTTCCAGTTAAGTACCTACTATACGCTGTGGGGTATCAATTAACAGCGCACTACTATTTACGGCGAGGTAGTGTTGCAACAAAGACTAGTGGGCTCCGACAAGCAATACAGCTTAGAAGACAATGCAGCTGTACCCATCATAGATAAAAAAAACGAAGTATCTATAATGTTAACTATTACTTATTGTCTAAAACGGAATTGGGTGGAACAAAGAATAAAGTGAAAAAAGAGAAACTGAATAAACATGAATGGTCACCAGAAAAAGAAGGAACGAAATGGAAGGAAAGGAAAATGGATGTAAGTTACTTCAATTTTTAAGAATTGATTGCTTCACATCAGTATTTACGTATAAAAATTTAAAAAAATTGCCTATTCGAATTTTTTAGCGTCTTTATAAGAAGCTGCTAAGTTCCTAGAACGAAAGAAGATAACTGATGAAAATAATTATTATTTATGCGGTAAGAAGAAAGTTATGTAAAAAGGAAAGTAATTTAATTTTTTTAATAATTTGGTTTATACTTTTCAGATGGTAAAAGCGATTCATATTTCCTAGATAATTTCTTTGATAAATAGGTATAATCCCTGTAACTGTTTTGCGTTGGATCAATTTGATGGCTTTGACGCTTAAATAAACAATTTTAACCTAGAAAAGTGACCAGAGAGAATCAACGATATTACTTTAAAGGACATACATTTTCTTCTCAGCAAAAAAACATTTGGAAGATACAACATTAGAAGTGGACAGAAAAAATGTCAAGCCAAAGAATGCATTTTCCAGAGAGATCGATTAGGTATGTAGCCGAGCAAACTCATAGCATTACCAAAAATTAAAAATTGAAATGCCACAAAAAATCCCGGAATTGAAATTACGAAGGACAGAGAATAAATATTCAGAAAATTTTACTAACAAGACCAAAACTAAAAAAAACGCACTTCTTTTCAAATAAATTCATTTTGTTCAAACAAAATATCTGATCAACTCAGGAAAGAATAAATAAGTTCTTTTTCGTCAGAGCAGTCCTACTATTCACGAAAAAAATCTTCACTAAGTGTATTTGTTCCAATTTTTCAACATGTGCAAAATGTATGAGTTGGACAAATTTAAGTTTTGTTTAATATTATTCTATATGAATACAAGCACTTGAAAAACAACTTTTTTTTTATTAATTTAGACTCTTTAGGTACGCCAATAAACTAAAATATGTTTCTTATTTATTAATTGATAGAGTCCAAGTGCACATATTTCTAATTTTCTTTTATTGTAACAAAAGATCTGAAAGTTAAAACAGATTTTCTTAAAATATTGTTGTTAAATAGGCCTTCACGTACTTGTGTCTTCATTTGGGGTTTAATGAATAGGACCACAAAGGGAAGTGCAAAGAAAATACACAATACTATATAGTGTATATGTATCACATGTTCTCATAGATGCCAGGACAGCATATTACTAGGTTATTTTGATATAAAAAACATCAAAAGTGGATGGTATCCATCCTTGGGTTCACTAAAAGCACATTCTAAAAATAATTTTCTGTATAGGGTATTCCAATAAGAAACTACACAACAAACAAAGGAGTCCATGGACATATTTAGTCGCTATTTGTTCTGAGATTTTCACCCTGTTTTTATGTCCTTGACAAGTTTCTAATGATAATTTCTCTATAAAGTTTACATTAGAAAAATATTGGAAAACTTTCAACGTTTGGTGGACAGAAGCTGTCTAGATCTACACAAACTTGTTAGCTATGAATATGCATGGTCCTATTTAAAAGACACATATTTATATAACAATTCTTTTCGGAACACTTTCATAACTAGGAAACTATTGTCATAATATATTTGTAAGATAGATTCAAATAACGTCCATTATCAATGTTTTTAAATAATGTCAAATTATTATTATTTTAATATTTTTAAAGAGTTACGGGTAGTTAGATAATTGTTGGTGTTTACAATAGGTATTTAAATAACTTCTGTAGATTTCAATCTCTAAACTTCAATACTAGAATAATATATCTCTATTATCACGACGACAATTATTTTATAGTTCATATAAATATATATAAAATTACTAATTTTTGTTAATAGTTTACAAGACGAGAAACAACAAACAAACTAACAAAAAAACTATTTTTACGAAAATATCTAAACTTCATGTTACGAATTTGCTCGAAATCAATCCATTTGTGTAACATGTGCTTAATCATCGTATAGTTTTGAATAATTTATTTGTATTTTTTGTACGAGTTCTGCATGAAACCCCATTGGTAGACAGGCACGCGCTAAGGGGCGTTTAAAGATACCTGGGTAGGGGATGCGGTGCTTTTATAAAGGCCCAACAGGTAGTTCTTCCCTCATATTCGCTCCAAATACGGTTCGATATACATACATTCAGTTTTTGCACGTTGCACAAGAAGTATATAGATATATACGCGGTGTGTTTAGAAATCGCAGTCGACGTACTAAAATGGGAACGTCAGAGTCGTACAGTTATGTGTATATGTTGTCATCTGCGCAAGCTTCTGCGTGTGATTGGAGTAGTTGTTCGCCTGGTAGTAATTCCGATAGTCAAAACGAAGATTTCAATGGTTTAAATACATCTGACAACAGACCAAAGAATAGAGTTACGTCATTAATATTGAGGAAGCGGCGATTAGCGGCAAATGCTCGAGAAAGAAGACGAATGCAAAATTTAAATCAAGCTTTCGATCGTTTGAGAACGTTTCTTCCACAATTGGGACAAGATAGGCAGTTATCCAAGTACGAAACGTTGCAGATGGCACAAACCTACATTCTGGCACTCTATGATTTGCTAGATCAACGTTCTTGAACTTGTATCTTTAAAAGGTTACCTTTTTGACAGTTTGTATGCCAAAGTTTTTAATATTAGTGTTACTTTAATTTAATTTTTCGTCATTATGTTTAATTAAATTTTGTTTCCTTGTATATTTTGTAAATATTTGCATTGTTAATTAGTTGTAAGTTATTATAAGATGATCTGCCAAATCAGTATTAATTGTTTAAACTAAAGCTACCAGATTGTGAATGCTTAGTATTATTCATGAACCCTATTAATTAAAATTAAATGTTAAGAATATAACAATTTTGTTTTATTTTTATATACAAAAATTCCGAATCTACAAATAAGAAATAACAGAAATATGTATAATTATAAATATATTAATTACTGATTAAAAAAACATTGTGAAAAAATGTCACATCATATAAACTTGGGCTTAATAAATAAAGTACTAGCTCAATATGTACTTTCTGTTTTAAAACGTTGCTGACTGCTGTGTTTATAAACTTATACATTTTTTACAATAGATTAGAATAGGTAATATAAGTACCTATAACAACTAATTACCTGTCACATAAAAGCAAGTTTGTGTCAAATAAATATCTTTAGATGCTGAAAATTTGAGCACTGAATGTTATAATGGTATGCCGTCAGCTACTCCATGACCGATGTTTGTTTATTTCATCTAATTTAATTAAGTAAACTTCACAATAAATTAATATGCAAAGATACATAAGATTTATTAATCTAAATGTGTAAAAAGATGTTTGTGATCAAAACTTTATACATGCTCTAATGATTACTGCTTTTTCATTTTTGTACGAAGATATCGGAAATCACTTAATTTATAAGTTTGGTTTAATGTTGTTCTTGTATTTCCGTAAAGCGTCACAGTAAACTACATATTTACAAAAAAACTTAATTTCTCAATTTCTTTAACCTCGTCTAACTTCTTTATTATTGAAATTAGAGAAAAGTGCTATTCATTAACGTTTGACGACTATTATTTTACTTGTTGAAGTCTACAGATTACAAAGGGAATAAGCAAAGACATTTTTTTTCTGTAATTTTGTTGATGTCCGTCTTAGGAGGTGGTTCCTTAAGCACTCCATATTATTTTTGTGAACAACTATTATTTTTGATTTTTTAGGAATATTGGAAATATGAACTTTCTTGTTTAGAATAATTATCTCACATAATTAGAGAATGCGCTGTTCAATTGGATTTGTAATTGTATCTTTTCTAATTTAATCGTATTTGTAGTTCCTTCCAAAGTCAGCAATAGTGCTTACATACCTTCAAATAACTTCAATATAAATTATTTTTAATTTTATTGTCATAGTGGCATTGGCACTCGATCATATACTTTTATAATGTATTGTATGCCTTTCTTCTATGCACATAAACTAACTGATTTGTTACGCCCAGATTTTGTAACGCGTTTAGTTTGTTACTGTAAAGAATCTTGTTTACTAACTAACTTGATAATTATTTAATATTCTAAAGATTTAATTAAGATGATATTTAAAGGTGTTTGTTAATATGAATATTCATTGCATGCAAGTAATTACGTATTAGTCATACTTTATCTTACATAAGTAACTGATTCCGTTTTTTAAATTATATCCTATTTCTAAAAAGATCCGTTTTTTATTTATCACGAAAAATTTGTAAATACTGTACTTGTTTTAATGATGATATAAACAACTTTTCATTACATGAATAAAACAATAGTTTTTTCTACTATAAACATATCTTAATATAAACAAGTTAATCATTGGATCGCATTATTTCATTGGTGTTAATTTAAACGAAAAGAAGCAATTTCTGCTAAATTGAGAGGAGTAAACTTGGGCAAAAAACATGACTGTGAGATGATGTAGACGTTCTAAGAAAATATATCTACATAACATAGTGAAGTAACAGCTTCTAACTATCTCCATTATACAGGGTGAGGCACCACATTTGCCTCGGTTGATATACAAAAAATGGTAACACATATTTAAAACCTTTTTGTTGGAGCATATGCAAGTCCATTGGGAGCACGTTCTAAACTTATTTTGAAATATACAAGGTGTCCCAAAAGAAAGTTACACATCAAAGTTAGGAAATTTTAAATAGAACACCATGTATATTATTGCATATTTTGATGACACGGACTAAATAAAGGCAAGTTACTGTTATATTCCCTATAGCTAGGTTCAATAGTGCCTGAAATATTTAACAATTTTTGAAAATTTAGAATCAGTATTTCGAATGAATCTACGTATTTAAGTTATGTGTTTTTAAATTGTATTGTTCCATTAGCAAAACCATTACATCTAATACTAAAATAAAGATGCTTTCTAAAAATTATACAGGGTGGTTAAAATCTTATTTGTAACTGTGGGTACCATTAATGCTCAATAACTTATTTTAAATGGAACAGCATGTATCTAACATCGTAATTCGATTTTAATTTTATTTCTCTTTTAAATGTTATTAAGATTCCTTATACCTATCTCTTATAGCTTCTTTGTAAAAGTCAATTTAATGTTTAATGTTTCGGCGATTATATACTAAAAATTTGGTTAAATCAAGGTAGCTTTGACGTGATGACAATAATTTCGGATATTAATTTTATTAGTTTATTCTTAAAAAGTAGGCAGTGGTGCGTTCGAAGTTATTATACGAAAAAATGTCACTAAAGGGAATTATCTGGTATGAAAGGGACTTTCAGCTGATGATATCAAAGTTGTAGCTCATTCTGCGATTTCCTGAGATAATAGCAATTTTAGATTTGAACATAGCAGCGGTGAAATCTGGAACTGTCCAGTAGTTTCTCTTAATCACTTTTACTATCAATATTTTTTTCCCCAGAATCTAGGATAAATACTATCCGAGATACAGTAGCTTACCTCGCTTAGTAGCCCAGCCTGTACAACTGGACACGAAAATCGACTCGTAAGAGAATTTTTAAAATATTTTATGGTTTAAGAAGTAAGGAATAGGCACATTCCATATTTTGCATACACATTGTACATTATGTAGTTATAGCAAAAAAGGAGTTAAAGAAAAAGACTACCAGCTTGGCAACGAGCAGGTTCATTTGTAACTTCGAAAATTACAGTGTACAGATTTCAACATTACTTACTTGCAATCGAGGTTAGCGCAAGATGAGTACCGCGAATACTTTCATCAAATGAAATGATGCTGTTATTTTGTATAGCCTATCCAGTTGTTATGGCAATAGTATGGTATTTTCAATTTCTCGGTCTTTCATCTTATTTGATACATTTTTTTAAATAGAAATAAAACAATCCGTTTGATTTGCTGCAGCTTTTACAATGTAAGTTTCCCTGACTTCGTCATAACACCACTCGCCGTAAATAATATTGGGCTGTTAATTTATCTCAACAACAAATGGTAGGTCAACTGGAGTACCGATCTAGCACGACATGTCATAAGCGTCACCAACAAGATTCGAACCGCGGATCGTACGCATCGCCATACGTATGCCCAGCTGCTCTTACTTATGCAACTATTATTCTGCGATTGGTCAATTATTAGATGACATGATTAATTGTCATTTTAGTAATGACAATTTTACATTTAATTCCTTTCCAACTAGTTGTGATCGAAAAATTTAACTGACGATTTTTGATTCGTCTGGTCAGTTACTATATAAGATGATTGGAACTTAATTTTATCTATCGTGGAGAAAATACATTCAATATTAAGTGTTAATTGAATCACACTTTAATGAATGAATAATATCGATGTGATTCCCTTAAAATGCGAATAACGCAGCAAAGTTATTTACACCGAAACGGATTCTCCTTAAACGTAGGGTAGTCAGGGAAACCAGACCTTTTATATAATAAAATAATGGGTATTGTAGAAGTATAGATGTATTAGCATACAAGGTGACTTAGCGTCCTTATGTATAAAGGACTTCTTTTTGTAATTATTCTACGTCAACTAGAATAGTTTTATATATCAAATTTAGCTTATTATATATAATTTTCAAATTCTATGTGACGAAGTCAACTTTTTTAGAACTAACCATACATACCTGTCGCAAATTTTAAGAAAATAAGATTTTTGCAGCATATTTACTAGTTATTGTGACCTGTAATGATTTCAATAGATTGGTAGAGTATTCGTCACATGATATTCAGAAAAACACGTAATACATATACTATATTCTTATGTACAATATTGTTCTTCTAAACTTCTTGGGATTGATTGTGGTTTCGCTATTCATTTTGATCTTTTTAGTAAAAACTACTTAGAATAAAGTGCTCTACAACAGAAAATATTCTGTTATATACAGGATATTCAGTTTTGTCAGTACTATAGGTTACTTTGTTTTGTTTTTTTTTTTGTTGGAATAGAACATCCTATATATTATTACATTGTTTGAATTTGTTGATCTAATATAAGGTAAATTTAATTAACATACTCTACCATACCAATAAGAAACAAAACGGATTTAAACCAAATACTTAGAAAATAAATATTGCCTATTATAATAATTGCTTTGAAACAAATTATCGGTATTATTATCCTTATCATAGATATGAGTAACCACTCCGGGTGCTATTTCCAAGCAGTGTGGAATGGAGTTCTGGTGGACTAAAATTTGAAAATGGCTCACTTCTCTGGACACATTCAGATCTAAGCTGGATAAAGGAGTGGTCATTGACAGCCAGATTGCCCTAAAAGCGCTGCTTTAGTGGCGTTTTGATTTTAAGCTGGTTTGAAAATGTTGAGACAATGTTACGCAGCTCACTAGAAATAACAGGGTATTTCTGATATGCGTTGCAGGACAATATGAGGTTAAAGGAAATGTGAAGGCAGATGGACTAGCAAAAGAGGAAGCGAATATGCATTTTGTTGAACAGGAGCCTTTTTTGGCGTTTCCAAAAGTCAACTTAGAAAAGAAGACCAACAATGGGAGGTAAGCCTGCCTCTGGAGAACAATATTCATACAAACTGAAGCGAAGAAATCGAATTTCGTGCAGTGATAAAACACTTTTGGATGGCTGGGAAAACGGCCACGGAAATTCGAAATATTTTGCTAGAGATTCATGGCGAATCTACTCAATCATTTTCGACCATTAGCTTCTGGGTGAGCAAGTTCAAACGTGGCCGCACAAGTGACGAACCACGCAGTAGCCGCCCAAACACCGCGCCCAAACGATGAGATGGTCGACAAGGTTCATGATGTCGTGTTAGCCGATCGCCGACTGAAGCTGAAAGAGATAGCAGAGACAACAGGCATCTCAGAGGAACGCGTTGGTTATATCCTATACGAAATTTTGGACATGAAAATTTTCGGCTCGATGGGTACCGCATTTGCTCACACCGGAGTAAAAACGAAATCGGGTGACCGTTTCGGAGGAGTGTCTGGCCAGGATTCAACGCAATCCAAGGGATTTTTTCATGCGTTTCCTAACCGTGGATGAGACTTGGATCAACCACTACATACTCGAGGATCAGTCGAAGCAGTGGACTTTTCTGAGCGAATCAGCCCCGAAAAAAGCTAAGATCGTTCTATCGGCCGAAGAGGTCAAGGCGGCCATTTTTTGGGATTCCCAGAGTGTGATCCTCATCGATTATCTGCAGAAGGGAAGGACGATCACGAGTCAATACTACAGCGATTTGTTGACCCGATTCGATGGAGTATTGAAGGAGAAACAGGCTCCTTTGTAGCGGAGAAGGGTGCTTTTCCACTACGACAATTCGCCGGCTCATTCATCCTGCATCGTTGTGTCCAAATTGAATGAGTTGCGCTACGAATTAGTCTATCATCCTCCATATTCACCGGACCTAGCCCCAGCGGCTTTTCCCTATTCCCAAACCCGAAAAAGTCGCTGCCAGGAAAGAGATTTGCCGAGATCATCGCCGCTACAGATGATTATTTGCAGACTTCGAAACATCCTACTTTTCCGACGGCTGGACGAGACTGGAGCACCGTTTGAAAAAGTGTATTGATCTTCGAGAAGACTACATCGAAAAATAAAAAGAAAAACCACACCAATACCGCGTTTTTCTTGTCGATTCCAAAAACATTTCAGGTCGCCCTCGTTTATTAGCAGTATAAAAACCTTGATATAATTTCCGATAATATTAACAATGTAATTTATTTTTAGGTGTCACAATTTAATTTGTAAAAATAAAAGCCGGACGCGTAACATAATCATTGACAATTATTGGTGCGTATCCTTCTGATGACGATCTATATTTGTATCCAGTACTACGTGATACATTTCTTTGAAGGATAATTAAATACTATTTCAAGACAGGTTCAAAGGCGTGCTTTTAAATCTTTCACCTTGTAATACTAGTAGTAATTCCATTTAGTAAATTATTCATTCATTACGTCTATATATTTGCATTTTACTCATCATGGCAAATTTTGTAAACCCAAGGCCTCAACGAGACCGTAAATATACGTAACGACACTAACAAGCATTTAAAATTAATCATCACTAGTATTAAAAGTGTGCTTTATTTATATAGATCGGTGCGGCGCTTTATTGCTTTAATTTCATTAGCCTGACATAGTGACATGTTCAGTGTAAGATGTCCACAATTTATACTTTTCTGGTTAGTATTTCATATTTTAAAATCAGATTATTGTGTGAGTTTTGAGTATTTTTGTGGTTATTTTAAGATTATTGCTGGTTTCATACCACTGTACATAGAGGCCGTCCAGATTCGTTTGAGCAACAATAACAAGGAGAATTTACGTGATTCAAATAATCAAGTAAGTGTACTATTAATACTTGTAATACTTATTTTATTGAGTTTCTGAAAGCAAGTAACGTGATAGGGGTAATAATAGTTAATGATTTTTTTAATCTCAATGCAACTATGTGTATTTAAAGATGGCAACAAATAATATGATACTCGCATACTGGTCACACTTAATGTAAGCTAATAAAATGTAGTAAATTTAAATACATGATAATACATACATACATAATTGGTATGTAAGGTACCTATGGTAAGTTTATACTCTATATAGGTTTTAGTTCATTTTATGTTTAGCGTTTTTGCGACATATCCTAGATTCTCGTTTCGAACTGAAAATTGGCGTCTTTATGTATAATTTTCAAAATTTCGTGTCTATTATGGAAAATAATAAGTAAAATTTAACTAAATCAGATATGAGGTATGTTCGCATACGACTTAGATTATAAATCAATGATTTGGTTCAACCCTGCTCAGTAGTTGAGTTGCTGAGTCATACTTTAGCGGTACTTTCTGAACATACTGTCGGGTGACAGCAACTCAGTGTAAGTTAAATTTTTCAATTGATGGATAATAATCTGACTTAGACCAAACGAGAAAATGTTTTATATTGTAAAGCTTACATTTATATAGTGATATTCATTATTCCATTTACCAATTTAGTAAAATCCGTAATAAATTTGAAAACGGCAGGATTTATGATACTTAAATGTTTGGAAATAATTCATTCAGTTTGACATGGAATTCAATACTTATCAGCTTAGCGACAAGGTTTGAAAAAATATATATATACGTCATCATTTTGAAGTGTCGTGAATTGGCTACATTGATTTTAATATGGCAACACTGAAATTGGCGAACATGTTTATTTAATGTTAGTTTTACTATTTATGTATACCGGGTGCGCCATTAGTGTGCTCGCGGAGATAAGCGAGGTTCCAGTGTAATTATTTCGATGGACAACTAAGTAGTTTAGTTTAGTTTTATTATAGTTTAGTTTTATTATATGTTTTTACAAAATATAGCTATATAAACTTGCGCTATAACATTATTTTTACCGTTACAAAGTGATTTTTGAAAAAAAAATTAAATATAAGAAGTGTTTCCTCTACAAGCGGTATATATTCTAGACAATTTTTTTGACCTTTTTAGTTGTACAGATACGACCTTGCGAATCTTATTTTTAGAGCACATGCTGCATTGTCCACATTTTTCTACTGTAGTATATACATGTAGCTCTGGTTGAGGTTCTGGTGGTTCTTTTGCTTATCTTAATCTTTGTGGTACAAATATTGGTTATTTACAAGGCTCCCACCAATCATAATTTCGATAGCAACTTTTCAAACCATTTTAAATAGAATCTGAGTTAAATAGAGTATAAGGACATCTGACCGGATATTTGATTTCTAGCCGGTACTTCAGTCATATTTTCGGTGTGTTTCGTAGAGCATCAGGATATCTCTGTTGTCTTTCCTGTTGAAGATAACTGCTCCAGCTTCTTCTCTACCTATTTTCTTCGTCTTTTGTTTTGCTGTTATGACCTCTTTGGATATAGTTTTTGTATTTCTTTTTAATGTGCCCACTGAGTGTGCTTTAAGCTTTTCAATGTTTTTCTAAATTCCATACTAGTATACTAATTGTCGATAGACAAAGGTATTCCTTTATCTAATGATCCATATAGGGATTCGAGAACCACCTTAGTAGCTATATACATAGTTTCGATTTTCATAGGTCCGCAGAAATTTTTTCCAGTGAAATGTATATTCTTCCGGAAGGCATAATTTAAAAAGCTTAATTTCAAATTTATGCAACGTTCTTTGTATATATTGGCGAGATTTTAATGTTACATGGAAGGGTATCATGGTTTCGTTGATGAACATGTTTTCTTCCAGAATTAAGAAGTTTGTGTATTTAATGGATCGCGCAAAGATTGCATTTTGTGTAATCTGTGATTTGTTGGGCATAATTAATTATCAGAAAAATGCTTGTTGCGTGATATTACTTAACTAGTACAGTACTAAATTGGGCACAACAATCTGAAAGTTGCGGTATATTTTTCACTTGCCCATTTATTCAAACGTGAGTTTGATCTAATTGATTGGTTAGTTCAACAATTGTACGCTAATTCAATCTAACTTTTTTGGTATGTAACATCTTGCCATAATAATAATTTTTTGAAAATCGAAACTTTAAAAGCTATTGGTAACCGCTTCACATTTTTGTTCTGCTCAGTTTCAACTTCCAATTCTATCAGATCAGTAGATTTTACAAATTCACTAGCAAATTCAGGTTGCATTGAAAAAGATGTCCTAAGCAATACACACCATCACAGCAGAAATCATCTTCCATGGTCGACACGTAGTTTTTTACTGGACTACCTTGTAGTGTAGCATCATAACTTTCAATAAATGTATGTCCTTTTTTATCTCGCCGCACTGCACCAAACACCTCGCTGTTTAGTAGTACTTTCGTTGAAAATTGCTTATTTAGTGGCAGTTTTGAATATGGCGTTAAATTTGAGACTTTTCTAGCAAAGCTCTACTGCTGCCTTTACCGATGTAAACCAACAATCCCTTAGCGCTATACATATTTCACACATTACATTTCAGATTCAAATCACACTTCAGGTAAATACAATGTCATCGCAGTTCCAGCACTAAATTGGTTTTACCATTTTTATTTCTCATTTCGTTTTTCTCTTCGTTTATTAGCATGTGTAATAAAATATTTGTTTGGATGCCAACTAAAGTTTAAATTTCCCATCCGACCTTTGTAGATATTCTAATTATTTTTATAACTGCCGGCATGTTTTTCACGTCCGTACTAAGCAAACGTTGATTCATCCACACATACTTTATACCCATGTACAAATACGAGTACATCATTCCACTTAGTGTGCAGCATATCAATAAATGTTTGAGTTTAGGTAGCTGAGTTTAGGAGTACTGTTTTATAAAACCTTAATTACATTTAAGATATTTGGAATATTTACCATTAGAAAAACTAAACTCCACTGATATAGTGCGAATTTAGCATTTAGTTTTAGTCGGTAATTTGTTTCCATGTACTTGTTTATCCTGGTTTCGATTCCAAAACTCCAATTTGTTTTAGTAATTTCATCAGATCAAGTTTTAATTTATTCAATGTATCATATATCTCTAGAAGAGTAGCCGTGATAAACAAAATTTTTGAAGATGCAATAATCAAAATCATCTGTGATACAGCCAACTGTAGAATATCATTAGAGCAGTCCATTTCGGATAGAATCGGAGACAACAACGGCTTTTTTGAATTGTTCAAATTTAATCTTTCTTATCATATACCGGGTGCCCGTTTTTCGAGCGCATGCATTGGGAACTCAGTTATTATAAGAGATAGGAGATCCGTTAAATTAGGGCAAAGTTGCGCATTTGGGAGAGAAAAGATATGCTGCCGAGAAACTTAAAAAATTTTCATGGGTTGCTGAGATTTTTGGAAAAAGTGAAATTTTAAACTTTCGTTGTAACGTTGAATCTAGAACGTCTTGAAAAAATGGATGGCACATTTGGATTCCTTGTAAAAAAGTGCCTTAATAATGTCTGAGTTAGAAACGTCTACGTTGATCGGTTTTCGCTAAATTTAGCAATTAAATGTTCTTCATTACTCTTTAACGCTCGATTATTCCAGTAATTACCTCGATAGCAAAACTAGTTTGAATTAAGCTGGAATAAAAGTTGCCATGACAAGCTGCGAGCTTGTATCCAACTTGAATTAAGCATCCTACTTTACACGAGACAAGCTTAAAGTATATTTGCTTTGCAAGCTCATGGTAAACTTGCGCCGAACGTTTTACGCATTACCGACTCGAACTTTAAGCATATATATAATATATAGATATATTATAATTGACTCATCTTTGCTGCGTAAGCGATTGCAGTATGGTAGAATTTCAAACGTAGAGCACGTTAAGCTGGATAAACAAGTGAAAATCGAATCAAAATGCAGCTTGCTGTAAGCTTACGTGCTATCTGGGTAACTTCCTATCTTACCGATTTGAGTATAGATTCCGTACCTTCAGTTGCATGTATTGCGTAGATTATTATAAATTTTATATGTTGGCAAGGCTACGGCAATATATAACATTATTATAATTCTAAGAAAAGCGTTGAAACTTCTTTAAAAAGACATAGGTACCAAAATAAAAAAATAAACAAAACTCCATTTTAAATATATGTTACGTCGTAATTGGTAGTACAATTAATTTAAGTATTCCGAATGAAGTGCGTTTCTGTTTTTTTCGACGTGTACTTTAAACTATGTACCTACGTGATCATAATTTTCTTTTACATTACATAAACATTTAAATTACATTAATGTAGATTGTTAAGAATTTGCAATCTGAGATATCTGAAAATGTATTTTCTTCACACACTTAATTTTTTCTGATGACAATCGTAAACTAAGTGTGTATTTTAGGTTGATGTATACTTACAATTAGAGCAAATTCGCATGCGTTTAGTATGTGTAGAAAGGAAGCATCGTACTGAAAATGCTTTTCTATGATACAAATTCTTTGCGGGTAGACTCAGAGAAGAAATTATAAGTGTATTGTTAGTAAGAGGCTTCCTTCCTAATGCATACCATTGCTGTTGTAAATACTTAGCTATAGATTAGTTATAGAATTAAAAAGAGAATAGATTAAAATATATGTATGTACATAGAAAAATTTAGACAAGAAATATGTTAGCGTAAGAGAGAAGCAATGGTTCTGTTAAAGTGAAAAATGGCATAGATACAGGCATAGTTTCCTTGGATATGACATACAAATATCTACTTCTACTTTATATCATAGAGTCTCAATTAGAAGCGTGTTTAATTGGATATAATTAGCCAAGTAATTATATGTTAAAACAAAACAAGTTCTATTCGCAGATGAGGGCATATGTATAATGGAATATAATCAAATGTTGGCACAAGTTATTTAAAATTATGCGCGGTTTACAGGTGAACACTTTTGCTTGGTTTATAGAACAAATTCTGAAGAATATGAACTAGAAGTCAAGTAATTTATCGCAAACGACGAGAACAGTACAGAATTTTATACGAACCCAGGAGAATAGAAAGAATCAATGTTGTGTTGTGTGCAGACTGTTTCAAATTCGCGGGCCATTATGGGCATCTCGCTTATTATGAAAGACGTTTGAATTCGAGAAAATTGTAAAATTTTTGTCTGAATATTAATCTAACAAAACGTCTTGGATAAGCTCAAACTCTTCTCAGTTATACCGGAAAAATAGGAATTTTCTGTTTTTAATTTTCTTATTCATCTTGCAAAATTCTACGAATAAAAAACAAGCGGTATGCTACTTCCCACCTTGCTCACTAGAGGCCATGAGGTTGGAATTAATCCGTTGTCGGGGGTATTATACAATTAAAGTTGAGAGGTGAAAGGCGATGAAATTAAATCTTGCTTTCGGAGTTGCGCTGATGAGACCTGGAAGGTCAAAACCACGTGGTCCGCTTCTAATGCTTGATCTATTTTCATTGCATTCGTCGGCAGGGTGAATTCCAACAATATACCATGAGCGCCTATTGCAGGCATTTTTTTGCTTTTGATGTGTACCTGATTTTCTGACGACATAATGTCACTGGAAACTCGCAGTTAGTCTAGCGCACGAGTAAGTGGAATATAAGCAGCTTCTAACATACCTGACATTCAAAAATGGATCTGTTAGAACCATGATGTTTGATATTAATATTGTTCAAATACAATATATAAAGTCAAATCAGCGCTCAATGATGTATGTAAGGAGAATTAAAAACGGCTTGATAGTTGAGCAATACATTTTTATTGGATTAAATTACTTATGTATTTCAACGACGTTTTTCAAGTTTCATACAGATTGGTAAACCAATGTCAAAGTAACCATTAATAACACATAATCATGGTATGTGTTAACATGCAACAACTGATACATTGAAATTAAAATAATGAGTTTAAACTTTAGACAGATAGAGCGAGAATTAGAATAGATTCTAGATTGTAACATAAATCAGTATATTTTTCAATGTACTTATTTTACGTTGTTTTATATTCAAGTGTAGTAAAAAATATATATATAAGTATGTCGGGGTGTTTTTTATTTCCTAAACATGTTGAATCAATCATTTGACATACATTTTAAATACTGGTTAATTGAATTTGTCCTTGCTTAGTATGAGATTAAAAATTAGTACTTTTAGATTTGTAATTATGGCACTGCGATAATTTTCACGTTAAAAGTGTAAGTATAATTTATATGACCGTTAAGTTAATTGAAATTGATTAGTAGTTTATAATCAATGAATCAGCTTGCTTTTCCGAATTAAACGCTGCGAAAACTTTGTATTATTATTATGATATACGGCAAGTAAAACATATATATTTGCTCAATTAATATGTTGTTCGAATATAATGTTCGAAGTTTATATTTAGTTGAGTCAGACGTTTTTGACTTATATACAGCTTCTGATTGTCTTTTTGTTAATATACTTGACTTCGCAACTTATATCCTATAAAATAAGAACCAGGTCCAAAATTTATTGTCGAAGAAATATTCTTAGGGTGGGTTTATCAATGTGAGGATAAATAAATTAACTTGCAGATAACATTTTATTCGTAAGATAATTACAATGAAACGTTTATTGAGTGTTAAATAGAAGTTATCTGCAAGATAAAGCATTGTAGTTGCTAAATTTTATCTGCCAGTTAGCAATATCTGTCAGTTACTTACCTAACACTTTTATCCTCACATTGATAAACCCACCCTAAGTCTATTGTTTATGAGCGATCAAAATCTGTTAAGGGATAGTCGAGAATGGAGCAAAGTTAATAATCAATTTGTTACTGGAGGGAAAAATTCATGTTCATAATCTTCAAAGAAATTTTGAGTTGATGGAATGTCATATTAACCACTGATACTTGTATTGCATGCAATTACACATCATATGAACCTAATGCCTCTAATAGTGTTTACAACCATGATCCAAAAGTGATGGTGGTCGGCGCTTTAATGAAAAGATTTACTCATTCGATTTATACATTTAGTTATGAAAGGTACACTTAAAAGTAAGTCTACAGAATTTGTTTTTAAAATGACATTGAAGAAAAAATATTTGAAAAACAAAAATAAATTCTGTGAATATATGACAAAACAAAGTTGTTGATATTTAACCACTTAAGTTACTAATAAATAACTTAAAATTGTATCAACCGTAGAAATCCTATTATTTTCATTCGTAGCGACAGTTCTAAAAAGTTTTTCTTATTGCCAGAAATGGAGTTTTGGCGGACCTAAATTCGAATATGAATCACTTGTATGGTATACAGACGGATCCATGACAGACAAAGCGGTAGGGGTTGGAGTTCATTGATCTAAAACCAAACTCTTTAGAACTTTAGGGTCATGCCCAACTATTTTTCAAGCGGAAATACACGCCATAGATCTTTGCGTCCCGGAAAACCTGAACAAGAATCTGAGAGGTGTAAACATCTATATTTGCATCGATAGTCAATCCACTTCAAAAGCTTTCATAGCTTTGAATCTAAATTGGTCTGGGAATGTCGGTTGAATGTGATGCTACTAGTAACAACACAGAGGGTATTTCTGATGTGGGTTGCAGGGCACACCGATACTAGAGGAAATAATATGGCGGATGAATTTGCAAAGCAAGGCGCTGACATGCATTTGATTGAATCAGAACCCTTCTTCGGCGTTCCCAAAAGCCAGCTCAAGAAGGAAGTTCAAGAATGGTAGATAAAAGAAATGGCTTCCCTCTGGGAAAAACACTCGGACAAGCACAAGCGAAGACATTTATGAACTCCTCTCCATATAGTAATAAAAAACTACTCGATCTCAACAAGTCAGAGTTAAAGATTCTTACGGGGCTTCTGACTAGCCACTGCTCTCCTAAGATACCATCTTAAAAAAGATGGGTAAAGTTGATCAAGAGACGTGTCGATTTTGCGAACTGGTAACTGAAACAGTCGAGCATATACTTTGCAAATCCGAAGCAATGAGGCGGCAAAGGTATAAGCATCTAGGACAGGCGACCTTAACATCTGAACAGATCAAAGTCTTGGCACCCAAACTAGTCGTGAGATTCGTCAAGAACACTGGAGGGGAAGGATACTGATGCGATAGAGTAATCACAATAAATCAATAGGTTGCAATGAGGAGGGTGCTTGGAAATTAGGAACGACCTGCCAATAATACAATATAATACACATTGAGATGGAAGATATTAATTAGATAGTAAACGGAATCCTTTTACCCCCTTGATCAGAGTCTTAGAAAATTTAGGGTAGGATATAAGGGGTTCCGTAGCGACCCTCGACCCTAAAGGAGGCTGAATTTCGGAGTTAAATATTTGATGCGGAGAACATTACATACAAAGGTTGTACCTTCTAAAATCGAGCCAATTTAGTTTTGTTTATTTTGCATTTTGTTGCAAAAAATATGTTTAGTTATAAAATTAAAATATCTCACTTCGAAGTGGAGACTCATAGTCTTTTTGGACGCCAGAAAACTTCGTATTTTCATTTTGTATAGTTACTCGCAGCCGTAAAGCCAACAGCTTTAAATATTTGATATGATGTGTCAAATGTACCAGAGCCATGAGTAATGCTTCTTCTTTTAAATTTTCGTGCTTTTGATATTTAGATATTTATACTGACGATTACATTAGTGTGAGTTTTATGATGAGCCTAAAGTGGCGATTAGTTAGGTCAAATTCAAATCCATCACGGACGAAACAGAGGCCAGTAATTTCTACTAAATTTCACAAAACACATTTTAATTAATGAATATAATAGAATCAATAAACAATAAAATCCAATAAATAATAGAATCCAATAAAATAAAGAACTTAGAAGGAACGTGGAACGGAAACAGGAATGACGACCGATAACTTAAAATTCTTTTCGAAAATTTCTTATCGGAAATCTAAAAGCAGAAACAAAATGTAGAAACGAGTCGAAAGCACTTGAGTATTTCTTCATTTAAATCTAAGGAAAACTTAAGTTCCTATCCACCATGAAGCACCTTCGGCAAATTGGCCGCTATACTTGAAGAAAGCATAAGAAAAATGGTGTGGCATGGAGAATGCTCAACCTAAAAGAGAATCATTACTTCCAGCAGCAAACAAAGGTAAATGCTGTAGGCCATTTAAGGAGAGCGACTTTTCTGCTATCAAGCTAAGCTACACATAACGGTTAGTTTGAAGGGTGCGTAACAAACTTTTCAGTTATATTACTCTAAAAGGCAAAAGTTGAAATAGCAATTATAAAGCTACAGGATATTTTTTGTTTGTATAGAACTGCTATTATAAATTGTTCTTTTTGAGCAATTTCACTGCAAATTTTCCTTGATCATTGCTATCTTCTGAATTTTGTTGTAAGAGGAGATAACATATAATAACATACAATGCGGTTCTATAGTATGTTCGCCTTCTGCACGTTTACACGTGACATGTTTTACAATTCATGGCTATCTAGACTTTTTAAACTTATGTTACGTGAGCAGATAACTGCAAACACAAAATGTATAATGAAATAAAATTTTGTTCCATTCATATGAGTGGATAAATTTTTATGAAATTAGTTAGCAGGGAGAACGTACATTAGAACCGTACTGTATAGTACCCACCGCTCACTATATCAGCTACTATAATTTATCTAGATATACATACATATGTTTTTGATGACTTTTTAATATTGAATTTTTGTTTTAGGATCCCGATACGTATAGTTATAATTATGACGTATCTAACGACGCAACAGGCGATAATAAGAATAAATGGGAAAAACGAGAAAATAATGTTGTACGAGGTGCTTATTCCATAGTCGAACCCGATGGTAGTACAAGGTTAGTAGAGTATACAGCCGATGCAAATGGTTTCCGTCCAATTGTCACTAAATTGGCTGCTTCAAATCCAGCAGGACGTTTCGCCTCAACTTATACTGTTCCTAATAGTAATATTTCCGTCCGTCCGGTTTAACGTATGGAAATCAGCAACATTTTGAGCTAATTTAAACTACGACAATTATGGGCGCAATACATATCCATCTAACTTTATCCAAACGTTCCTTCATACAACGGATATTATAACAGGGCGCGTTTTACGGGTTATAATGACAATGTTTCTCCAGCACCCTATATTCCACCCTTGAGGCAAGATAGACAACCAGTACCGTTACTTCATACGGCATATCATGGATACGATAATTTGTATCACTAACACATCTATATGCGTAAAACTGTTTATTTCTCACAGATTGTGTGGTTTAGTGTAGAATGGGTATCCTTTACAACACAGACGTCAATCCCTTTAATTCGTTTAATTGTATAGTAATTCAGTTTAGGGATGGCATTTGATTGAGTTCGATTATAATTATGTAGTACCGCTTAATTAAAGATGAGGCCTAGTGTATACAAATATTTTCTTTCTAGATAGTTATTAAACGTGTTGAATTTTAGCTGAAACTTCTTAATTTGTTGCTTTTAATATAAGTATGTACACATGTGAAGGTAGTTATTAAGTAATAAAAGGTTTATAATTATTCGCCGTTATAGTGATATTAGAATTAATCGCTTCCAATTACTAGTAAGTACCGCAGTTGATAAAATGATTAAAGGTCGTGCATGCAGTTTCAAATTCACGTTTTTCTAAAAACAACTCTATTAAACTTAACTACTATATTAATATTAAATTTACATTTAGTTTTATTGTGGAAGTACATATGTTTATTTATACACAATGTGCTTTCCATATAAAGATCGAAAATATAGATTTAATTAGATTTGGCTACAACAAAATACAATCATGAGAAAAAGTAACGGGTCAGCTCTAACCCTCAGCTAGAACAACGCTAGACTCCAAATTGAATTGGCAAGAGCCTAATAAATCTATTTCCATCTCCTACAAATTCAATTAGGAATATATATCTAATCGTTATTTTAGTCTCCAGTAAATTATAAATTAAGTTGTACTTTATATGGAATTTTCGTAGATTGATTATATATAATTAATCTACGAAAATTATATACAGGATGTCCTAAATCAGGTGGGATTGCGTGGGCTTACTATTGAATGTAGAGATTTGTTTAAATGGGCAATGTTTTGTAGTTTCATGTACCGATTTAGAATCTGATTGAAAAAATTCAAAGTATCGAGCCAATCGGAAGTTATTTTAAGATTTTAAATACTGCATATTTTTGCACTTTTTGATTGTTTGAATAATGTTTAAGGCAAGTTTATAGAAAACAATATTTGTCTCTACTGACTCAAAATATAATTATAGCAAAAATCGGACCAAAAAGCTTCGAATAAAGTAACTCTCCATAACTGTATACTGGCTAAATGTTAGAGGTCACTACAATTGGTTTCTCCTGTTCGTAATGCAGACTATAAACATTGGTTTCAGCAGTTACTTGTTGAAGAGGTCCACAACCGAATGGGGGATATTCAGTGAAAATATATAATATTTTTTGTTCTCAAGTAAATACTTATTATGCAGAATCTTTTGAAGAATGTTTCTACTGTTAGATTCTGTAATACTTAAAGGTTTCTCTGGGCTACATTTGCGTATAATAACATATATTTATTTGTATGCGGTGTAATACTTCTATTGATACGCAAATTTTTAACAGCAATTGGAAAGAATAAAAAAGAATATATAACGTAGCTTTAAAGCAGTAAATGAAATTAAAGTTAAAAAAGCGTAATTTGTTATATATTAATTAATTAATTTACACGTTTTATATAAAATGTATATGATTTATTGGTTGCATTATTGATATACAATTACAGTTATTGTTGTTTTTAGGAGCATTCATAAATAGATTCATTTTAGATTGGTACTATCACCATTCCCATTTGAATATACATATGTATAAATGGCTCAATAAAGTGTATATATTCATACAAGATTTATTAAAAACTTGTTACTATATTTTTAAACCATACTACCATTAAAATAGTTAATACAACAACAACTAAACAACGTGACTTTAACAACTTAAATCTCATACGCAAGCCAAATCCATACTACCACAGCTCAAACAAGTTCATGTTTTCATCTCCTGTAATAACTTGTAATCAAAAAGTACATTGCGCAAAGCCAAACAGTATTGGATGACAGGTTGAAAGAATACAAAGCAGTACCTGTGATACATTTGTACAAAACTTGTAAATTACATAATTATAAATGTATTTTAGATCTTGAAAAAAGACACGATAACTAATGTCGAAATGTCGGTGATATAAATATGTAAATAGTAAAATTTAGTAAAGCCACTACACCAAAAATTAATTAATTAATACACACATACCGTCTACAGGTGGAATTCCTATTAGCGTCGACGTATCACATCTGACACAATGCAGCATGAAGACGCATGGTGTGCATTCCTAAAGAGCGTCAGACAGTGCATGATCCCTGTTACTGAAAGGTACTTGAAGCAAGCGCAGATTGAAGATGAAGAAAATTCTACTGTAACTTTTGTGAGGGAAATGTCGAAACACGTCCTGTTTTTCAAACAAGAAAAGACGCAAGCATTATCTTTCACAGTTTGTGGTTCTTGTCTACCGAGGTCAGAAGAAATATCGAATAAGTAAGGAAACTTAGATACCATTTCACAAGTTCTCGTCCTCCCCCACTGTAATCAAGGTACCTTTTCTTGGGCATAGTTCGAACGTTCTTCTTGTGGCTGTAAGCCCATGCTCTCAACGGTGTGGCGCGGCTTTACTTATAGGAAGCAGTCCATAAACGTCCCATTGTGGCAGTGCTCTGCGTCAGACGCTATGTCGAGGAATGTCACCTTAAGAAAAGAAAAAAAAGTGTCTACCATTAACCCAAGCAACAAGAATTTTGTATCTTGGTAATGTAATGATTTAATTTTAAGTGCGCCAAAGGAAAAAGTATTTTATTTGTCGAAATGTGAAATATTTATTTTCTAAGTAACTTTTTGATATAACCTTCTAATATAATTGGCAGTTACAGTGTGCTCCCACACTACTCCTTATCAGTCTTTTTTTTATCAATTATTATGTGACACTTGCTTTAGACCTATGTAAAAATAATCGATTGTTGGTGTTTCACAGAACAAACCATACTCGTGGGAGTCTTTTTAGTCACCTCAGAAATTTTCACAAATGGAAGAGAGAAAGGTCATGTAGATATCATTGGATAAAGTAAATTAAAGTTTCAGAAAAATGCTGTACGTAGATGATTGTGAACACTCACTCTTTATAAACGTTCAAAAATTTACTCTTATGGGTCATTCTCTTTACCATCTACATAGCCAGTTTTTTTGCACATTGGTATACGTATTTTTCATCCCTCACAGGTCATTGGCTGGTTTTACCACCATTGTATTGCACTTATTGGAAGATAATATAAAACATGGTAAACTTGATGGGCGGGCTGTGGATATCTCCATAGTGTGCAAGGAATGACCTGACCTTTGAAAAATAATTATCATCAACATGTCGATGTAGCAATTGTAAATGGCATTTTTCCAACTTAAACCCACGAGAAGAAGTTTATGTACGTAGTGAAAGTCGCAATACTCAACTCAGGAAGAGTTAAAATTGAGCACTGAGTGTTTACAATTTCATTTACCAGGTACAGTGCGCTGAAAATACATAAACAGCATTTTTCATTATATGTAGTATTTGCTTATTTTTGTTTTTTAGCGAGAAAATAATACAGAATTCGAAAAGTCTGTGAAGGTTGTTTCTTTTTAAAAGTACTATCCAATGATATACGCCGCGACCAATGTTCCATTAAAAAATTAAAGGGTGCCGATTGTCTTGTTTGCGGTTTGTTCTGGGAACTGAAAATACCACAAATCGATTCTTTACACCACGTTTGCTTAATAAATTGTTGCAGATAAGAAGTAACGTTGTTCTCAACAAAGGGCTGATACTGGTAAGATGCAGAGACACCATGTACTCATGTGTGGTTGGACAATAATGACTATTATTTGTATGTATGATTTTAATTCTCAAGCCACATTTAACACCATTTAATATTTGGTTTAATTTTTTTATTTACAATTATTCATCATATACTGTCTAATTCCCGTACTATAGAATAATGGTAGTTATATTTTACTGTTTGTGTTTTCATAAATAGAAATAATATTAAAATGCAGCTATAATCCAAATAATGTTTAAAGGTTCTGCAAAGTTTTAGCAATTAAAGTGTTAGATAGAGAGTTAGGAGAACCAAATGTTTTGTTCCAAAAATTAGAACTTTAATACACGATTTAAATTGTTTTGTTTACATTTTATTATATTCCTCTTCCTTACAGGAGTCACTGAGATAAGCACCCACTAATGTATTGTTTGTGGTTCTAGTTCTTGTTGCTATGTTATATTGCTCTTTGTTTGTATTTTTTATGCAAATAATACCATATACTTTGCTTATATTAATAGTGTAGAGTGTTACTCCATAGTTTTCATTAGTTGAATATATTGCTACATATTATTTCGATAGCCAAAGATTGAATTATTGTTTTTTTTGTGATAGCTTGGCGAGCCAGTTATAACAAAATATTTCTTTTCCGAATTAATATTTTTTTCAATTAAGATCATTGTTAAACTGCAACATTCACAAAATAATAAAATGAATAAGATGCAGGTAATACTTTGACATACTGCATAGTTGAAATCATTTTGAAGATGCTGAAGAGTTAATCTTGTATAATTTTGATATGAACCATTATTCTCGATTTTTACCAACAATGCATCTCAAATCAGAGCGAAGACGCCACCCTATATATCAATGGAGTTATACACTATTTTTTTAATTTACTAATGATAATCTAATCTTTGCAAACTATTAGAGCACTAATCCAGAAAATGACTACCAGCTGAAACTAAGATGAAGAGAAGTTTACGTACACACATCGTACGATTTTCGGAAGGAGATCTACGATAGATGCCATACAAACAGTAATAGAAACGGTACAAGTACAACTACGGGGTGAATTATTATTACTTATAACCATCGACATAAGAAATGCGTTTTAACCTGGCAAACCACAGCGCCTAATTATCGAAAAGTTGCGAGAGAGGAAAATGTCTGGATTTACCTTATTAGATTTATAATAAGTTATCTTACCAACAGAAGCATGCTGGATAATAGGAAAACGCTGGCGACCATGTAGGTGTTCCGCAGGGATCAATATTAACTTGGCCCCAACGCTGTGAATATATTTTTGATGATGTTGATGTACCGCTATCCTTAGGAGCTGACCGGAAAGCTGTCGCCCGATTACCTATGTAGATGACTTGGTGCTGGTAGTTGGGGCCACGGATAATGAGCACCAGGGGCCAGTCACCACTAGGCCGAAAGAAAGAGCTTGCTAAACTAACGAGACTGATGGCGAACATGAGGAATTGGACCGGGTAGTGTGAAAAGCGGCGTCTGTTGTACAGCGCTATGCATAACATGATGCTATATGGTACCAGTTTAGGGACAAAGTGATCGACATACAAAAATATAATAAACAACTACAACTTCGGAATTTCCAAAGAAACATGCTGCTGCGCGTGGTATTGGCGTACAAAACTATCAGGAGCCGCCGGGAATCTAGGGGACAGTGCCCATAGATCTCTTGGTCCGAAAGAGACATATCACGTGGGAATAGAAACGGCGCGTTGCAAGAGATAAAATTGCAAGCAGGAAACATTATGCTGAATCGCGCTGAACAGATGGGACAACGAACGCATCAAGACACAATGGACAAAAAAAGGACTGATAGGGGATCTGAAGGCATGGATAAACTTCTGCGGCGAGCGATTGGATTATTATCTTACACATGCCCTAACGGCGCATAGTATATGAGAATATTTTCAAACGAATAAATAGCGGATATTACTAACATGCATATTTACGTGGCATGAGGCCACAGTGGAACAAGCAGCAAGTTACTTTATCGGTTAACGAAATTATTATGGTTTAGGTGTATACATTTTAAATGCCAAATAATATATTATTAGAATTATTGTATAACTGTCAGGTTTATGAAGAGCGTCAATTGAGATATCGCCTAATAAAGCCATATTATTATTATATGTACAAATAAATAACGGAAAATAGTATTTTTATTTTTTTATGAAGGAGGAAGCACTTCTAAGTCGTAAAGAAATTGTCCTTATTAAAAAAAAATTTTTAGTGTAAGACCATTGTTTTATATGCAATCCGGTTTCCCAAAGTAATATCAAATGGACATTTCCTGGTTAATTATTGTTTCTAGTTCTTCTGTATAATGCTAGCACGTGATACCACATACATAGCCAGGAATGTTCAGGCGTTATCGGATTTAATCTGTTCTGTAAAATTAACTACCTCTTATGAAATTTCAAGTTTGACAATGCCAACGATTTGTGCTCCGAAAAATGTGCTTTTCGCGTTTCCAGACATACACATTTAAGAGTGGCTGTTTTTGCAACACAAAATATTGGCATACTTACTTAAATTATCTTTCAAATTTCGAAAGTGGCGTGGTAGCAGCGTCAATTTGGAATCTCACTTTTAGAAACAAATATGTATCTCGTTGTTGTTGCTTTGCTAACGGTGGCACAATCAAGCTTCCACATGTCGAAAGTGTAGTAGCAATGCAAAGCTGGAACGCCGCTTTTAGATGCGAATATCTCGAAAACACAAAAAGAGCACAAAATTTATTCTTTACAGCTCACAACAGCAGAAAACGAATATAAAACGTTGGAATAGTCAAGCTTTGAAGTTTAGAGAATGTGGTAGCTAACAAATCCGCACTCTTGCGAATATTTTGACCGCGAGGCATACATTTTTTGCCAGGTGACAGGTGCTATTATAATTTCCTTTTGTCACTTATTTTTATAACTTTTAAAAATCATCAAATTTGCGAAAATGATCATCGTCGTATATGGAGAGAAATGGTGAATATAGTGCATACATTTGTTGTTATATTCAAAATTAAATGAAATTACATGCCTACGCTGCTTGCATGTGTAGCAAATTTGCTGTGACTACTTATCTACCTAACCACATATAATATCGTTTGACGGTTTACGTTAATTTTGTTTATTGTTGATAGAATCTTTGTGAAAAAACTTAATTTTTCTTAAACCGATTATCTGTTAGATCTGATCAATATATTTGAAATTTAAAACTAAACTTGATTCAAAAATCAAATGTTAAATATTACAAATGTTTCAAAAGCGTGACATATGTCTTACATATATTATCGTAAACAATAAATGGATTGAAATACCTGCTGTACCTTCTCAACATTTTCCAAATTGAACCAGCAAAATTAATTGCCAGTAAAGGAGGATAGTATTCAATTAGTAATACTTTGTTCGTCAGGAAGAATATTTGTTGTCGTTGGAAGTTCCGAAGTTACTTCAAAGTAGTCAATTAATTGATATGTTGATATATAATTCCTTGTATAATATGTACATATATAAATATATGGATATTATTTTGTAGTCAAGTTCAACCATGAGAAACTACTAGAACGTTTTTCAAAGTTAAATTTTAGCGTTGTTAATGTATACCGTGTCCTTAGGTTTGAAGGATGTCTTTCTTGAAAAACACAGCGTTTTTATAACAAACCAGACGGGCCTTTTTTGTTGAACGACTTTGCAGGAGCTAGTTAATTGGCAACTCGATCATCAATAATGAACCCTTGATAATTTCATCGTGATGCCCCGAAAATATTTACGGTTTCTTGGGCATGGTGCCGCATATTGCGGAACTAGAGTTGACCACCCACCATGCGTACATAGTTAACCCCTTAAGTATCTTTCAACCTTCATTAGAAAACCCGTAATTTTGAAAATTATCATTTAAAAAATTCTATCACGTTCATCGAAACCCACACATAAAACAGTAGGGAGTCAGCCATCGTCAGTCCTAAAATCTTCATGATTACCGAAGGATGAAAAAAAAATGTGCGGTGATTAATGAAGAAGATAACGTTGATATTAAGACATCAGTAGTGATGTGGTATGTTCTAGATTAATTATTTTGTTAAATTTTATAATTTATCTCTGTTAGTTATGAAAGCCATTTGACATTAAGAAAAAAATAAAATTTATGTCCCTATATCTTTGGGTAGATGCTTCAAAGTGTTATTTTTGAGGTGTGAGGGTCTATCGTTGATATTTTCGTATTTTTCGCCACTATAACGTTGCGGGTGGTTTATCATAATTTAGAGTGCACAAATTTGCTAAACGCTATGCTTAATCTTCAATGGAGTTACAGCATCCATAATATGAAGAACTTTTGTATTGCCGAAATAAATTTATATATTTCCGTCGCATTGCAGATATAATAGTTTTGATATAAATATTAAGTATATCTATATAGAACATAACCATACAGCGTGAAATTATGTTTATTATACATATTCAAAATGAATTTTAATTACATTATTAATGCATTTGAACGAAAGTTATTTGAACGTAATTGTCACAATCTAGAATTAACAACAAACTAATAAACGAAGTACTAGGTTTATACCAATATTCGTATAGATTTAAATAGATACTTAAATATACGAGAGAGGTTCACGCATAATGGAGTTTCTTTGTAATCGTAATTTAAATATGTATATAAATTAACCAGCCATTTTCAATACCTGTCCATTAAAATCTTTTACATTTATTCCACCTTCGTATCAAACTTCGAATCTTGCATAAAACTTTCAACATAACTTTATTAAGGCTTAATTTAATGTAAAATTAAAGCGTTTCCTTCTTGAAATTATCGGTCTGAACAAATAAAGTCAGGCAGTTAAGTGGGAGTGGTGCCGTAAAGTTTCAATCCATTTATTAAAAAAATCCATGATAATCTTAGGTCTCTGTGAGTCGACCGCACTGTTTTTGCAAGGATTATTCTTTTAATAACAGTCTCTTTCATTCTTACGCATTATTTAGAGAACCTTGAAGAGGACTAAGATTACACTGTTTTCTGCCAGTCTAGTTCATGAAAATTATTATTTGGTTTCTGTAGTTTTCCAAATTCCACGGCAAATGGAAGGCGCATCTTAGTCGGTCTACAGCCGCAGGCGTAATAATAACTCATGGTAGCCGGTACCTGTAATTAAAGCTTAAGCTGTTGGGGATCTTAGGCATAGTTATTATTAATTATTATTATAAATAACACTTTAATTCCAACATACGGATGTCATAGTTTTCAGCAGGGGCACTATTACGGAGAACTCTAATTTGAACGTTTCCGTATATTTTGTACCTCTTACGTTCAACGGTCATGTCGCTGGACGAATGTAGAAACTGTGGGTGAGTTACTAACGCCTCCAGAAGGTTGATGTATCAGTACAGAGCTGAAGTATACGTTTATGGACGATATTTTCCTACTTGATCAGTACTTAAGTTTAACAAATCAGTTAAACGATACTCTTAAGTGTAGTTTCAGCTTAAGTCCTCATGAACTAAGTCTGCGTAAAATTTCAGCAGATTTAACACTAAAGAAGACCGTAACAATAAACTGAATAATTATGCGCTGCTTCAAATTAAAACTGCGCAATGTATCTGCCATGTTTAATAACAAATCAATGGTTACTACAATAACGATGTGTATGTAATAAAAAAGCACATATTAATGATGGTGTGTACCTATAAGAATCGTAAATGAATATATTCATCCTTTGTATGTTACGCAGGAGCTATAGCCATTCTGGGGAACAGCGTTTTACATGTTTGGTCTTTGTTGATGTTTCGAGCTAGAGTATTGAGATTCGAGGTGTACAGGAGTCGATTACTGATAACTTTATGCTGAGTTATGTTGTGAGCTGTGAAGATGTCAAATCGCTATGGTGGGTTTCGATCACACGGAGTGACCTAAATGACCATTTGGTAGGCAGTAGCTAATACATCAGGAAAAGGTAGAATATTTGTTGCAATTTCCATCAATGAAATTTGATGTCGGGCTGTTGGTTATTGAGAAAATCCGAAAGTGGGTAGAGTGTTTTTACTATTTAAGCTGTCGCCGAAAGCTGCGAGCTTGTATCAACTTGAATTAAGCATCCTACTTTACACGAGACAAGCTTAAAAGTATATTTGCTTTGCAAGCTCATGGTAAACTTGCGCCGAACGTTTTACGCATTACCGACTCGAACTTTAAGCATATATATAATATATAGATATATTATAATTGACTCATCTTTGCTGCGTAAGCGATTGCAGTATGGTAGAATTTCAAACGTAGAGCACGTTAAGCTGGATAAACAAGTGAAAATCGAATCAAAATGCAGCTTGCTGTAACACGTGCTATCTGGGTAACTTCCTATCTTACCGATTTGAGTATAGATTCCGTACCTTCAGTTGCATGTATTGCGTAGATTATTATAAATTTTATATGTTGGCAAGGCTACGGCAATATGTAACATTATTATAATTCTAAGAAAAGCGTTGAAACTTCTTTAAAAGACATAGGTACCAAAATAAAAAAATAAACAAAACTCCATTTTAAATATATGTTACGTCGTAATTGGTAGTACAATTAATTTAAGTATTCCGAATGAAGTGCGTTTCTGTTTTTTCGACGTGTACTTTAAACTATGTACCTACGTGATCATAATTTTCTTTTACATTACATAAACATTTAAATTACATTAATGTAGATTGTTAATTTGCAATCTGAGATATCTGAAAATGTATTTTCTTCACACACTTAATTTTTCTGATGACAATCGTAAACTAAGTGTGTATTTTAGGTTGATGTATACTTACAATTAGAGCAAATTCGCATGCGTTTAGTATGTGTAGAAAGGAAGCATCGTACTGAAAATGCTTTTCTATGATACAAATTCTTTGCGGGTAGACTCAGAGAAGAAATTATAAGTGTATTGTTAGTAAGAGGCTTCCTTCCTAATGCATACCATTGCTGTTGTAAATACTTAGCTATAGATTAGTTATAGAATTAAAAGAGAATAGATTAAAATATATGTATGTACATAGAAAAAATTTAGACAAGAAATATGTTAGCGTAGAGAAGCAATGGTTCTGTTAAAGTGAAAAATGGCATAGATACAGGCATAGTTTCCTTGGATATGACATACAAATATCTACTTCTACTTTATATCATAGAGTCTCAATTAGAAGCGTGTTTAATTGGATATAATTAGCCAAGTAATTATATGTTAAAACAAAACAAGTTCTATTCGCAGATGAGGGCATATGTATAATGGAATATAATCAAATGTTGGCACAAGTTATTTAAAATTATGCGCGGTTTACAGGTGAACACTTTTGCTTGGTTTATAGAACAAATTCTGAAGAATATGAACTAGAAGTCAAGTAATTTATCGCAAACGACGAGAACAGTACAGAATTTTATACGAACCCAGGAGAATAGAAAGAATCAATGTTGTGTTGTGTGCAGACTGTTTCAAATTCGCGGGCCATTATGGGCATCTCGCTTATTATGAAAGACGTTTGAATTCGAGAAAATTGTAAAATTTTTGTCTGAATATTAATCTAACAAAACGTCTTGGATAAGCTCAAACTCTTCTCAGTTATACCGGAAAAATAGGAATTTTCTGTTTTTAATTTTCTTATTCATCTTGCAAAATTCTACGAATAAAAAACAAGCGGTATGCTACTTCCCACCTTGCTCACTAGAGGCCATGAGGTTGGAATTAATCCGTTGTCGGGGTATTATACAATTAAAGTTGAGAGGTGAAAGGCGATGAAATTAAATCTTGCTTTCGGAGTTGCGCTGATGAGACCTGGAAGGTCAAAACCACGTGGTCCGCTTCTAATGCTTGATCTATTTTCATTGCATTCGTCGGCAGGGTGAATTCAACAATATACCATGAGCGCCTATTGCAGGCATTTTTTTGCTTTTTGATGTGTACCTGATTTTCTGACGACATAATGTCACTGGAAACTCGCAGTTAGTCTAGCGCACGAGTAAGTGGAATATAAGCAGCTTCTAACATACCTGACATTCAAAAATGGATCTGTTAGAACCATGATGTTTGATATTAATATTGTTCAAATACAATATATAAAGTCAAATCAGCGCTCAATGATGTATGTAAGGAGAATTAAAAACGGCTTGATAGTTGAGCAATACATTTTTATTGGATTAAATTACTTATGTATTTCAACGACGTTTTTCAAGTTTCATACAGATTGGTAAACCAATGTCAAAGTAACCATTAATAACACATAATCATGGTATGTGTTAACATGCAACAACTGATACATTGAAATTAAAATAATGAGTTTAAACTTTAGACAGATAGAGCGAGAATTAGAATAGATTCTAGATTGTAACATAAATCAGTATATTTTTCAATGTACTTATTTTACGTTGTTTTATATTCAAGTGTAGTAAAAAAATATATATAAGTATGTCGGGGTGTTTTTATTTCCTAAACATGTTGAATCAATCATTTGACATACATTTTAAATACTGGTTAATTGAATTTGTCCTTGCTTAGTATGAGAGATTAAAAATTAGTACTTTTAGATTTGTAATTATGGCACTGCGATAATTTTCACGTTAAAAAGTGTAAGTATAATTTATATGACCGTTAAGTTAATTGAAATTGATTAGTAGTTTATAATCAATGAATCAGCTTGCTTTTCGAATTAAACGCTGCGAAAACTTTGTATTATTATTATGATATACGGCAAGTAAAACATATATATTTGCTCAATTAATATGTTGTTCGAATATAATGTTCGAAGTTTATATTTAGTTGAGTCAGACGTTTTTGACTTATATACAGCTTCTGATTGTCTTTTTGTTAATATACTTGACTTCGCAACTTATATCCTATAAAATAAGAACCAGGTCCAAAATTTATTGTCGAAGAAATATTCTTAGGGTGGGTTTATCAATGTGAGGATAAATAAATTAACTTGCAGATAACATTTTATTCGTAAGATAATTACAATGAAACGTTTATTGAGTGTTAAATAGAAGTTATCTGCAAGATAAAGCATTGTAGTTGCTAAATTTTATCTGCCAGTTAGCAATATCTGTCAGTTACTTACCTAACACTTTTATCCTCACATTGATAAACCCACCCTAAAGTCTATTGTTTATGAGCGATCAAATCTGTTAAGGGATAGTCGAGAATGGAGCAAAGTTAATAATCAATTTGTTACTGGAGGAAAATTCATGTTCATAATCTTCAAAGAAATTTTGAGTTGATGGAATGTCATATTAACCACTGATACTTGTATTGCATGCAATTACACATCATATGAACCTAATGCCTCTAATAGTGTTTACAACCATGATCCAAAAGTGATGGTGGTCGGCGCTTTAATGAAAAGATTTACTCATTCGATTTATACATTTAGTTATGAAAGGTACACTTAAAAGTAAGTCTACAGAATTTGTTTTTAAAATGACATTGAAGAAAAAAATATTTGAAAAACAAAAATAAATTCTGTGAATATATGACAAAACAAAGTTGTTGATATTTAACCACTTAAGTTACTAATAAATAACTTAAAATTGTATCAACCGTAGAAATCCTATTATTTTCATTCGTAGCGACAGTTCTAAAAGTTTTCTTATTGCCAGAAATGGAGTTTTGGCGGACCTAAATTCGAATATGAATCACTTGTATGGTATACAGACGGATCCATGACAGACAAAGCGGTAGGGTTGGAGTTCATTGATCTAAAACCAAACTCTTTAGAACTTTAGGTCATGCCCAACTATTTTTCAAGCGGAAATACACGCCATAGATCTTTGCGTCCCGGAAAACCTGAACAAGAATCTGAGAGGTGTAAACATCTATATTTGCATCGATAGTCAATCCACTTCAAAAAGCTTTCATAGCTTTGAATCTAAATTGGTCTGGGAATGTCGGTTGAATGTGATGCTACTAGTAACAACACAGAGGGTATTTCTGATGTGGGTTGCAGGGCACACCGATACTAGAGGAAATAATATGGCGGATGAATTTGCAAAGCAAGGCGCTGACATGCATTTGATTGAATCAGAACCCTTCTTCGGCGTTCCCAAAAGCCAGCTCAAGAAGGAAGTTCAAGAATGGTAGATAAAAGAAATGGCTTCCCTCTGGGGAAAAACACTCGGACAAGCACAAGCGAAGACATTTATGAACTCCTCTCCATATAGTAATAAAAAACTACTCGATCTCAACAAGTCAGAGTTAAAGATTCTTACGGGGCTTCTGACTAGCCACTGCTCTCTAAGATACCATCTTAAAAGATGGGTAAAGTTGATCAAGAGACGTGTCGATTTTGCGAACTGGTAACTGAAACAGTCGAGCATATACTTTGCAAATCCGAAGCAATGAGGCGGCAAAGGTATAAGCATCTAGGACAGGCGACCTTAACATCTGAACAGATCAAAGTCTTGGCACCCAAACTAGTCGTGAGATTCGTCAAGAACACTGGAGGGGAAGGATACTGATGCGATAGAGTAATCACAATAAATCAATAGGTTGCAATGAGGAGAGGTGCTTGGAAATTAGGAACGACCTGCCAATAATACAATATAATACACATTGAGATGGAAGATATTAATTAGATAGTAAACGGAATCCTTTTACCCCCTTGATCAGAGTCTTAGAAAATTTAGGGTAGGATATAAGGGGTTCCCTAGCGACCCTCGACCCTAAAGGAGGCTGAATTTCGGAGTTAAATATTTGATGCGGAGAACATTACATACAAAGGTTGTACCTTCCTAAAATCGAGCCAATTTAGTTTTGTTTATTTTGCATTTTGTTGCAAAAAATATGTTTAGTTATAAAATTAAAATATCTCACTTCGAAGTGGAGACTCATAGTCTTTTTGGACGCCAGAAAACTTCGTATTTTCATTTTGTATAGTTACTCGCAGCCGTAAAGCCAACAGCTTTAAATATTTGATATGATGTGTCAAATGTACCAGAGCCATGAGTAATGCTTCTTCTTTTAAATTTTCGTGCTTTTGATATTTAGATATTTATACTGACGATTACATTAGTGTGAGTTTTATGATGAGCCTAAAGTGGCGATTAGTTAGGTCAAATTCAAATCCATCACGGACGAAACAGAGGCCAGTAATTTCTACTAAATTTCACAAAACACATTTTAATTAATGAATATAATAGAATCAATAAACAATAAAATCCAATAAATAATAGAATCCAATAAAATAAAGAACTTAGAAGGAACGTGGAACGGAAACAGGAATGACGACCGATAACTTAAAATTCTTTTCGAAAATTTCTTATCGGAAATCTAAAAGCAGAAAACAAAATGTAGAAACGAGTCGAAAGCACTTGAGGTATTTCTTCATTTAAATCTAAGGAAAACTTAAGTTCCTATCCACCACGAAGCACCTTCGGCAAATTGGCCGCTATACTTGAAGAAAGCATAAGAAAAAAATGGTGTGGCATGGAGAATGCTCAACCTAAAAGAGAATCATTACTTCCAGCAGCAAACAAAAGGTAAATGCTGTAGGCCATTTAAGGGAGAGCGACTTTTCTGCTATCAAGCTAAGCTACACATAACGGTTAGTTTGAAGGGTGCGTAACAAACTTTTCAGTTATATTACTCTAAAGGCAAAAGTTGAAATAGCAATTATAAAGCTACAGGATATTTTTTGTTTGTATAGAACTGCTATTATAAATTGTTCTTTTTGAGCAATTTCACTACCAAATTTTTCCTTGATCATTGCTATCTTCTGAATTTTGTTGTAAGAGGAGAGATAACATATAATAACATACAGTGCGGTTCTATAGTATGTTCGCCTTCTGCACGTTTACACGTGACACATGTTTTACAATTCATGGCTATCTAAGACTTTTAAACTTATGTTACGTGAGCAGATAACTGCAAACACAAAATGTATAATGAAATAAAATTTTGTTCCATTCATATGAGTGGATAAATTTTTATGAAATTAGTTAGCAGGGAGAACGTACATTAGAACCGTACTGTATAGTACTCACCGCTCACTATATCAGCTACTATAATTTATCTAGATATACATACATATGTTTTTGATGACTTTTTAATATTGAATTTTTGTTTTAGGATCCCGATACGTATAGTTATAATTATGACGTATCTAACGACGAAACAGGCGATAATAAGAATAAATGGGAAAAACGAGAAAATAATGTTGTACGAGGTGCTTATTCCATAGTCGAACCCGATGGTAGTACAAGGTTAGTAGAGTATACAGCCGATGCAAATGGTTTCCGTCCAATTGTCACTAAATTGGCTGCTTCAAATCCAGCAGGACGTTTCGCCTCAACTTATACTGTTCCTAATAGTAATATTTTCCGTCCGTCCGGTTTAACGTATGGAAATCAGCAACATTTTGGAGCTAATTTAAACTACGACAATTATGGGCGCAATACATATCCATCTAACTTTTATCCAAACGTTCCTTCATACAACGGATATTATAACAGGGCGCGTTTTACGGGTTATAATGACAATGTTTCTCCAGCACCTATATTCCACCCTTGAGGCAAGATAGACAACCAGTACCGTTACTTCATACGGCATATCATGGATACGATAATTTGTATCACTAACACATCTATATGCGTAAAACTGTTTATTTCTCACAGATTGTGTGGTTTAGTGTAGAATGGGTATCCTTTACAACACAGACGTCAATCCCTTTAATTCGTTTAATTGTATAGTAATTCAGTTTAGGGGATGGCATTTGATTGAGTTCGATTATAATTATGTAGTACCGCTTAATTAAAGATGAGGCCTAGTGTATACAAATATTTTCTTTCTAGATAGTTATTAAACGTGTTGAATTTTAGCTGAAACTTCTTAATTTGTTGCTTTTAATATAAGTATGTACACATGTGAAGGTAGTTATTAAGTAATAAAAGGTTTATAATTATTCGCCGTTATAGTGATATTAGAATTAATCGCTTCCAATTACTAGTAAGTACCGGTTGATAAAATGATTAAAGGTCGTGCATGCAGTTTCAAATTCACGTTTTCTAAAAACAACTCTATTAAACTTAACTACTATATTAATATTAAATTTACGGTTAGTTTTATTGTGGAAGTACATATGTTTATTTATACACAATGTGCTTTCCATATAAAGATCTAAAGTATAGATTTAATTAGATTTGGCTACAACAAAATACAATCATGAGAAAAAGTAACGGGGTCAGCTCTAACCCTCAGCTAGAACAACGCTAGACTCCAAATTGAATTGGCAAGAGCCTAATAAATCTATTTCCATCTCCTACAAATTCAATTAGGAATATATATCTAATCGTTATTTTAGTCTCCAGTAAATTATAAATTAAGTTGTACTTTATATGGAATTTTCGTAGATTGATTATATATAATCAATCTACGAAAATTATATACAGGATGTCCTAAATCAGGTGGGATTGCGTGGGCTTACTATTGAATGTAGAGATTTGTTTAAATGGGCAATGTTTTGTAGTTTCATGTACCGATTTAGAATCTGATTGAAAAAATTCAAAGTATCGAGCCAATCGGAAGTTATTTTAAGATTTTAAATACTGCATATTTTTGCACTTTTTGATTGTTTGAATAATGTTTAAGGCAAGTTTATAGAAAACAATATTTGTCTCTACTGACTCAAAATATAATTATAGCAAAAATCGGACCAAAAAGCTTCGAATAAAGTAACTCTCCATAACTGTATACTGGCTAAATGTTAGAGGGTCACTACAATTGGTTTCTCCTGTTCGTAATGCAGACTATAAACATTGGTTTCAGCAGTTACTTGTTGAAGGGTCCACAACCGAATGGGGGATATTCGAGTGAAAATATATAATATTTTTTGTTCTCAAGTAAATGCTTATTATGCAGAATCTTTGAAGAATGTTTCTACTGTTAGATTCTGTAATACTTAAAGGGTTTTCTCTAGGCTACATTTGCGTATAATAACATATATTTATTTGTATGCGGTGTAATACTTCTATTGATACGCAAATTTTTAACAGCAATTGGAAAGAATAAAAAAGAATATAACGTAGCTTTAAAAGCAGTAAATAGTGAAATTAAAGTTAAAGAAAGCTATTGTTGTTATATATTAATTAATTAATTTACACGTTTTATATAAAATGTATATGGTTATTTAGTTGTAATTAATGATATACAATTACCACAGTTATTGTTGTTTTTTTAAAGACATTCATAAATAGATTCATTTAGATTGAGTACTTATACTTGTTTCCAAGATATACATATGTATAAGTAAGCTCCAAAATAAGGTACCACTACCATTCATACAAGATTTATTAAAAAAACTTATTTATATATATTTTTAAACCATACTATATTAAAATAGTTAATACAACAACAACTAAACAACAATACGACAACAACTTAAATCTCACATACACCAAACTAAAATCCATACTACCACAACTCAAACAAGTTCATGTTTTTTCATCTCCTGTAATAACTGTAGTAAAGTCTACATTGCGCAAAACCCAAACAGTATTGGATGACAGGTTGAAAGAATACAAAGCAGTACCTGTGATACATTTTATACAAAACTTGTAAATTACATAATTATAAATGTATTTTAGATCTTGAAAAAGACACGATAACTAATGTCGAAATGTCGGTAGTATAAATATGTAAATAGTAAATTTAGTAAAGCCACTACACCAAAAATTAATTAATTAATACACACATACCGTCTACAGGTGGAATTCCTATACAGCGTCTGACGTATGCATCTGACACAGTACGGCAGACGCATGGTGTGCGTTTCCTAAAGAGCGTCAGACAGTCTGTGATCCTGTTACTGAAAGGTATGAGCAAGCGCAGTTGAAGATGAAGAAATTCTACTGTAACTTTGTGAGGGAAATGTCGAAACACATCCTGTTTTTCAAACAAGAAAAGACGCAAGCATTATCTTTCACAGTTTGGTTCTTGTCTAGGGGTGAAGAAATATCGAATAAGTAAGGAAACTTAGATACCATTTCCACAAGTTTCTCGTCCTCCCCCACTGTAAATGGTACCTTTCCTTTGGGCATAGTTCGAACGTTCTTCTTAGCGGCTGCGTCTATTGCTGCTCTCCAACCGGTGTGGCCGCACGGCTTTACTTATAGGAAGCAGTCCCATAAACATCCCATTGCGGCAGTGCTCTGCGTCAGACGCATATGTCAGGAATGTCACCTTAAGAAAGAAAAAAAGTGTCTGTATTAACTAACCAGGTGCATATGTAATGTAATGATTTAATTTTTAAGTGCGCCAAGGAAAAAAGTATTTTGTTGTCCAAAATGTGAAGAATATTTATTTTCTAAGTAACTTTTGATATAACCTTCTAATTGGCAGTTACAGTGTGCTCCGCACTACTCATATCAGTCTTTTTTTATCAATTATTATGTGACACTTGCTTTAGACCTATGTAAATAATCGATTGTTGGTATTTCACAGAACAAACCATACTCGTGGGGTACTTGTGGTCACCTCAGAAATTTTAAATGGAAAGAAAGGTCATGTAAGATATCATTGGATAAAAGTAAATTAGAAAGTTTCTGAAAAATGCTGTACGTAGATGATTGTGAACACTCACTCTTTATAAACGTTCAAAATTTCCTCTTATGGAGTCATTCTCTTTACCATCTTTGCAGCGGGTACATTGGTACTGTTTTCATCCCTCACAGGTCATTGCATTTCGGTTTTACCACACAATTTGTATTTATACTTATTGGAAGACAATACAAAACATGGTAAACTTGATGGGCGGGCTGTGGATATCTCTGGGTGTGCAAGTGCGGCTTGTGTACAAATAATTATCATCAACATGTCGAATGCTGCTTAATTTGTAAATGGCATTTTCCGAAAGCAAACCCACGAGAAGAAGTTTATGTACGTATTGAAAGTCGCAATACTCAACTAAGGAAGGTTAAAATTGAGCACTGAGTGTTTACAATTTTCATTTACCAGGTACAGTGCGCTATGAAAATACATAAACAGCATTTTTCATTATATGTAGTATTTGCTTATTTTTGTTTTTGTGAGAAAATAATACAAGTTGAAAAAGTCTGTAAAGGTTGTTTCTTTTTAAAAGTACTATCCAATGATATACGCCACGACCAATGTTCCCATTAAAAAATTAAAGGTTCACCACGATTATCCTTGTTTGCGGTTTGTTCTGGGAACTGAAAATACCACCAAATCGATTCTTTACACAGATTTTGCTTAATAAAATTTATTTGCGAATAAGAAGTATAACGTTGTTCTCAACAAAAGGGCTGATACTGGTGGTCTGAGACACCATGTACTCATGTGTGGTTGGACAATAAAGTAGACTATTATTTGTATGTATGATTTTAATTAGACTGACCGCTTACACCATTTAATATTTGGTTTAATTTTTTATTTACAATTATTCATCATATACTGTCTAATTCCATACTATAGAATAATGGTAGTTATATTTTACTGTTTGTGTTTTGTAAATAGAAATAATATTAAAATGCAGCTATAATCCAAATAATGTTTAAAGGTTCTGCAAGTTTAGCATTAGTGTTAGATAAGAGTTGAACTAAATGTTACACGTTTCCAAAAAATTAGAACTTTAATACACGATTTAAATTGTTTTGTTTACATTTTTATTATATTCCTCCTTCCTTACGGAGTCACTGAGACTAAGCACCCACTAATGTATTGTTTGTGGTTCATAGTTCTTAATTGCTATATTTATATTATGTTTTGTTTGTATTTTTATGCAAATAATACTTGTAATGGTGTAGAGTGTTACTCCATATAGTTTTCATTAGTTGAATATATTGCTACATATTATTTCGATGGCAAAGATTGAATTGTGTGATAGCTTGGCGAGCCAGTTATAACAAAATATTTCTTCCGAATTAATATTTTTTTCAATTAAGATCATTGTTAAACTGCAACATTCCACAAAATAATAAAATGAATAAGATGCAGATACAATATGACATACTGCATAGTTGAAATAATTTTAGAAGATGCTGAAGGTTAATCCTTGTATAATTTTGATATGAACCATTATTCTCGATTTTTACCAACAAATACGCTATCCACTGAATCAGAGCAGAAGACGCACCCTATATATCAATGGAGTTATACACTATTTTTTTTTAATTTACTAATCTAATCTAATCTTTGCAAACTATTAGAGGCACTAATCCAAAATAGACTACAACGAAACTAGATGAAAGAGGAAGTTTACATGCACATCAATACGATTTTCGGAAAGGGAGATCTACGATAGATGCTGTACAAACAGTAATAGAAACGGTACAAGAGTACAACTACAGGTGGTGTGTACTTATAACCATCGACATAAGAAATGCGTTTAACCTGGCAAACCACAGCCTAATTATAGAAAAGTTGCGAGAGAGGAAAATCTCTGGTTACCTTATTAGATTTATAATAAGTTATCTTACTAACCGGAAAATAATGCTGGATAATAGGAAAACGCTGGCGACCAATGTGGGTGTTCCGCAGGGATCAATACTTGGCCCAACGCTGTGGAATATATGATGATGATGTACTATCCTTGGAGCTGACCCGGAAAGCTGTCATGATTGCCTATGTAGATGACTTGGTGCTGGTAGTTGGGGCGGATAATGAGCACCCGGGGCCAGTCACCACTAGGCCGAAGAGAAGCTTGCTAAACTAACGAGACTGATGCCGAACGCAGGTGGACCGGGTAGTGTGAAGCGGCGTCTGTTGTGTAGCGCTATGCATAACATGATGCTATATAGTGCACCAGTTTGGGACAAAGTGATCGACATACAAAAATATAATAAACAACTACAACGGGTGCAAAGAAACATGCTGCTGCGCGTAGTGTCAGCGTACAAAACTGTATCAGGAGCCGCGCTCCAGGGAATCACAGGGACAGTGCCCATAGATCTCTTGGTCCGAGAAAGAGACTATATACGTGGGAATAGAAACGGCGCGTTGCAAGAGATAAAATTGCAAGCAGGAAACATTATGCTGAAGATCTAGCAGACAAGATGGGACAACGAACGCATCAAGACACAATGGACAAAAGGACTGATAGGGGATCTGAAGGCATGGATAAACTGCGAGCACAGGCGATTGGATTATTATCTTACACATGCCCTAACGGCGCATAGCGTATATAGATATTTTGCCAAACGAATAAATATGGATAACACTAACGCATGTATTTACGTGGCATGGGGGACACAGTGGAGCACACTAGCAGCAAGTTACTTTATCGATTGAAAATTATTATGGTTTTGGAATGTATACATTTTAAATGCCAAATAATATATTGTTAAAATTATTGTATAACTGTCAGGTTTTATGAAAGAGCGTCGGTGAGATAAATATCGCCTAATAAAGCCCTTTATTATTATTATATTACAAAGTAAATAACGGAAAATAGTATTTTTTATTTTTTTTTATGAAGGAAGCACTTCTAAGTCAACAAGAAATTGTCCTTATTAAAAAAAAAGTACGAGTGTAAGACTCCATTGTGCACAACCACAATCCGGTTTCCCTAAGTAATATCCGATGGACATTTCTAGTTAATTATTATTTCTAGTTCTTCTGTATAATGCTAGCACATTGATACCACATACATAGCCAGAGATATTTCGAACGTTATCGGATTTAATCTGTTCTGTAAAATTAACTACCACTCTTATGAAATTTCAGTTTGACAATGCCAACGATTTGTGCTCCAAAGAAAAAATGTGCTTTTCGCGTTTTCGAGACACACACATTTAAAGAGTGGCTGTTTTTTTTGCAGCACAAAATATTGGCATACTTACTTAAATTATCAAATTTCGAAAGTGTGGTAGCAGCGTCAATTTGGAATCTCACTTTTAGAAGCAAATATGTATCTCGTTGTTGTTGTAGCACACAACATTGGCACAATCAAACTTCCACATGTCGAAAGTGTAGTAGCAATGCAAAGCTGGAACGCCGCTTTTTAGATGCGAATATCTCGAAAACACAAAGAGCACAAAATTTATTCTTTACAGCTCACAACAGCAGAAAACGAATATAAAACGTTGGAATAGTCAAGCTTTGAAGTTTAGAGAATGTGGTAGCTAACAAATCCGCACTCTTGCGAATATTTTGGAAACGCGAGAGCACACATTTTTTTGCCAGGTGACAGGTGCTATTATAATTTCCTTTTGTCACTTATTTTTATAACTTTTAAGAAATCTTGCATCGAAAGTTAAAAAAAATGATCATCGTCGTATATGGAGAGAAATGGTGAATATAGTGCATACATTTGTTGTTATAATTTAAATTAAATGCAAAATTACATGCCTACGCTGCTTGCATGTGTAGCAAATTTGCTGTGACTACTTATCTACCTAACCACATATAATATCGTTTGACGGTTTACGTACAAATTTTGTTTATTGTTGATAGGAATCTGTGAAAAAACTTAATTTTTCTTAAACCGATTTTCTGTTGATCTGATCAATATATTTGAAATTTGAACTAAACTTGATTCAAAAATCAAATGTTAAATATTACAAATGTTTCAAAAGCGTTGACACTATGTTTACATATATTATCGTAAACAATAAATGGATTGAAATATATAACATGCCTTTCTCAACATTTTCCAAATTGAACCAGCAAAATTAATTGCCAGTAAAGGAGGATAGTATTCGAATTAGTAGCCTTTGTTCGTCGGGAAGAATATTTGTTATTTGTCGTTGGAAGTTCCGAGATTTACTTCAAATAGTCAATTAATTGATATGTTGATATATAATTCCTTGTATAATATGTACATATATAAATATATGAATGTTATTTTGTAGTCAAGTTCAACCATGAGAAGTTTACTAGAACGTTTTTCAAAGTTAAATTTTACGTAATATTTAATGTACCGTGTCCTTAGGTTTGAAGGATGTCTTTCTTGAAAACCGCAACGTTTTTATAACAAACCAAGACGATTTTTTTTTGGTGAACGACACACAGGAGCTAGTTAATTGGCAACTCGATCATCAATAATGAACCCTTGATAATTTCATCAATCACCCCGAAAATATTTGGTTTGTGGGCGTGGTGCCGCATGCGGAACTAAGAGTTGACCACCCACCATGCGTACATGGTTAACCCCTTAAGTATCTTTCAACCTTCATTAGAAAACCGTAATTTTATGAAAATTGCTCATTTGCATTCATCACGTTCATCGAAACCCACACATAAAACGGTAAGGGAGTCGGCCATCGTCGTCCTATAAAATCTTCTGATTACCGAAGGGATGAAAAAAAAATGTGCGGTGATTAATGAAGAAAGATAACGTTGATATTAAGACATCATTAGTGATGGTATGTTCTAGATTAATTATTTTGTTAAATTTTATAATTTATCTCTGTTAGTTATAGTAAATTTTGACGACAAAGAAAAAAATAAAATTTATGTCCCTATATCAACGGGTAGATTTCTTAAAGTGTTATTTTTGAGGTGTGTGAGGTCTATCGTTGATATTTTCGTATTTTTCGCCACTATAACGTTGCGGGTGGTTTATCATAATTTAGAGTGCACAAAATTGCTAACACTATGCTTGTCCCAATGGGGTGCAACATCCATAATATGAAAGAACTTTTGTATTGCCGAAATAAATTTATATATTTCCGTCGCATTGCAGATATAATAGTTTTACAAATGTGTGTAAGTATATCTATATAGAACATATACATACAGCGTGAAATTATGTTTATTATACATATTCAAAATGAATTTTAATTTTATTTATGTTACATTTGAACGAAAAGTTAATGCGAACGTAATTGTCTACAATCTAGAATTAACAACAAACTAATAAACGAAGTACTAGGTTTATAATATTCGTATAGATTTAAATAGACTCTTAAATATACGAGAGGAGTTCACGCGAAAACCGGAGTTTCTTTTTTTAATCATGTAATTTAAACCTGTATATAAATTAAACCAATGTTATTTTTCAATACCATGTCCATTAAAATCTTTACATTTATTCCACCTTTGTATCAAAGCTTCGAATCTTGCATAAAACTTTCTTTCTGCTGCCGAAACTAATTTAATGTAAAATTAAAAGCGTTTCCTTCTTGAAATTATCGGTCTAGACAAATAAAAGTCTGAGGCAGTTAAGTCGGAATTAGGAGGATGCCGTAGAGTTTCAATCCAATTTATTAAAAAAATCCATGATAATCTTAGGTCTCTGTGGTCTGACACTGTTTTGCTGAAGGATTATTCCTTTTAATAACAGTCTCTTTCATTCTTGCGCATTATTTAGAGAACCTTGAAGAGGACTAAGATTACACTGTTTTCTGCTGATCTAGTTCTTGAAAATTGACATTGTTTGGTTTTCTGTAGTTTTCCAAATTCCACGGCAAATGCGGAAAGGTAACATCTTAAGTCGGTCTACAGCCGCAGGCGTAATAATAACTCATGGCCAGCCGATGCCCCCTGTAATTGGCGCAAGCTGTTGGGGGATGCTAAGGCATGAATTATTATTAATTATTATTATAAATAACACTTTTACAATTCCAACATACGGATGTCATAGTTTTACCAACGGGGGCACCAATTTTTTTGGAGAACTCTAATTTGAACGTTTCCACCGTATATTTTGCCTCTTACGTTCAACGGTCATGTCGCTGAGACGAAATGTAGAAGCGGGTGAGTTTCTGTGCCTCAGAAGGTTGATGTATCAAGTACAGAGCTAGTATACGTTTATGGACGATGTTTTCTACTGATCCAGTACTTAAGTTTAACAAATCAGTTAAACACTTGTGCCTGCTTAAGTGTAGTTTCAGCAAATTATGAATTAAGTCTGCGTAAAATTTCAGCAGATTTAACACTAAAAGATAGTAACAATAAACTGAATAATTATGCGCTGCTTCAAATTAAAACTAACAATGTTATCTGCCATGTTTAATAACAAATCAATGGTTACTACAATAACAGTATTGTATGTAATAAAAAAGCACACTATTTAATGATGGTGTGTACCTATGGGAATCGTAAATGAATATATTCTGTCCCTTTGTATGTTACCGGAGCTATAGCCATTCTGGGGAACAGCAGTTTTTACATGTTTGAATTCTTTGTTGATGTTTTCGAGCTAGAGTATTGAGATTCGGGGTGTACGGGAGTCGATTACTGATAACTTTATGCTGAGTTATGTTGTGAGCTGGCATGAAGATGTCGATCGCTATGGGTGGGTTTCCTGATCACGGAGTGACCTAAATGACCATTTGGTAGGCGAGTAGCTAATACATCAAGGAAAGGTAGGGAACTGTTTGTGCCAATTTCCATGTTAAATTTGATGTCGGGCTGTTGGTTATTGAGAAAATCCAAGAAAGTGGGTAGAGTGTTTTTACTATTTGGCCAGATGATGAAAGTATCATCCACGTATCTTAGTCAAGGTTTCGGTTATTGGTTTCGAATGTTCCAAAGCAGTGGTCTTAAATGCCTCCATGAAAATATTAACTGCAATTGGAGAAAATTGAGAACCCATAGCGATGCCAAAGGTTTGTTGATAGTATTTACCTTGGAAGATAAAGTACGCATTTCTCGACTAACTTGGCTAAGTCTGAAGATTGGTTGTCTTGGATCAATAATTGATGGATTGTAGCGACGAAATCGGTGACCAGCACTTTTCTGGAGAGGGAAGTAACATTAATCTTCGATAGAGATTTCAGAAATAAGTTCAACTAAGTGTGAAGAATTTAAGATGTGAGATGGAGCATTGCCTATGTAATTCTTAGGGGTATGGGCGAGGTATTTGGCCAATCTGTAAGTGAGCGAATCTACTGTATTAACTATGGGTCGAAAAGGTAGGTTCTGTTTATAGATTTTTGGAAATCCATACACTCGAGGTGGCTTGGATTTTTTGGGCAATATCCGTTTTTGTACGTCAGAAGGAATGTCAGAGGATTTAATTAATGAAGAGATTTACAGTTCACATTTCGAAGTGAGATCACGCAACAAGGGGATGTAATTACTTTCTTGCAAGAGATTTGATATTTTCGCTATACGTAAGTCATGTGCTATAGTCGTAATAAAAAAGTGTTTCAAATAAAAGTTGTTCCAATTTACACGATCTACTTTGTGAGCTGAAGAGATTTCGAAAATTTTATACAGCCTGGTCATTATGTCGTTACTTCTTTTCATCTCTTATGGCAGCCATCTTGAATTCGCTGCCAATCGAAAAATGTTATAAGAAAAAGTTGTTCAGAATTACGAAATACCGCCGTATGCAAAATTTCAACTCCATCGTCAAATATTTATTTTTTCCATGTATTATCTATCACGGTGGCCCAAAATGTCCGCAACAGCCTTGTAAATCCTGTATTATAGTCGTCATAAAAAAGTGTTTCAAATAAAAGTTGTTCCAATTTACAAGATCTACTTTGTGGTATGAAGAGATTTCGAAAATTTTATACAGCCTGGTCATTATGTCGTTACTTCTTTTCATCTCTTATGGCAGCCATCTTGAATTCGCTTCCAATCGAAAAATGTTATAAGAAAAAGTTGTTCAGAATTACGAAATACCGCCGTATGCAAAATTTCAACTCCATTGTCAAATATTTATTTTCCCCAGATAATCTGTTATTTTATTTCAATTTCTATCATTTTAGTTGAAGTAGTTATGAGAATAAAAAGTATTTATTTACGTAGTAAATACTAAACGTTTTATTTTCTAAAGAAAAATCACGGGAAATATTATAAGACAGTAATTATGAAAATTAAAAAAAAATGTGTGATAATATAATATAAAAAAACAACCGTATACGAAAAATAATAAATAATAATACATTGCAGACTAACGCTTAAAATGAAAGTAAACAAAGCAATAATATGACAAAAAAGCAATCACTCCACGAAACCTCCTTCATTTGCCATACATGCCACTGTTCGATGATTGAATTCGTCCATAACACTGTAGAGCACATTGGCTCCTATCCCGTTTGCGCACTCCAGGATGACATCTTTCAAATGGTTGCGGTCTCGGAACGGCCGATGGCTATAGACCTGGCTTTTCAGACAGCCCCAAAGGAAAAAACCCAGCGGTGTCAAATCTGGATATCTGGGCGGCCACTGAACTTGGAGTGTCCGAGTGAATATTTTATGGGCTCCGAAATTCACTTCCAACCATTCTTGAATGCCAGCCGAAGCGTGGCAAGGTGCCCCATCATGCTGGAAGTGCATGTTACAACGAATGTGAAGCGGGAAGTCATCTACAATCGGTTCCAGTTCATTTTGCAAGAACTGAAGGTACTGAGCAGCATCCATGCAATTTGGACCAAAAAAATGGTCCAACTAATCGCGTGTCCAGAATTCCTCACCATACATTAACTTTTTCATAATACTGGTCCGTACTGTTGACTGTGAAATGTGGATTATAATTTGCCCAGTACCGACAATGCTGCGATGAAACCATACCATTCGTGTAGAAAGTCGCTTCATCGGAGAATAAAATATTCCGGTGAAAGTTAGCATTGGCTTCCATTTCTCCTTGCATCCACGCACAAAAATTGAAACGACTTTCATGGTCATGTTGTTGCAACCGGCAGATAAATTTAGGTTTATACGGCTTCAAACCATTTTTCTTGAGTAATTGCTGAATATTAGAACGAGATAGTTCGGTAATCCGTAAGATGACTTCCAACTCCGCATTTTCCGTAATTGGCCGTAACTGGTTCTTCTTAAACTTATTTTCTACACTCCCAGCTTCCTTAAAATTTTGTACAATACGAGCTATCGTTGAATAATGTGTATTCTTGCCAGGATACCGCAAATTAAATTGCCTTTCCGTATTCCGGCAATTTTTTTGGTTTTCTTGGTGCCATTGTTGTGAACTTAAAGTCACGTATTTTTTCTGGCTCACTTATGACTCTCAAGCTCATCACCTCTGTTTTAGATTCGATTTTGCTACTTGATTTTTAGGCCATAATCCATTCAGTAAATATCGAACTAAAATTTTGCATACGGCGGTATTTCGTAATTCTGAGCAACTTTTACTTATAAGATTTTTCGATTGGAAGCGAATTCAAGATGGCTGCCATAAGAGATGAAAAGTAGTAACGACATAATGACCAGGCTGTATAAAATTTTCGAAATCTCTTCATACCACAAAGTAGATCTTGTAAATTGGAACAACTTTTATTTGAAACACTTTTTTATGACGACTATAATACAGGATTTACAAGGCTGTTGCGGACATTTTGGGCCACCGCGATAGATAATACATGGGAAAAATAAATATTTGACGATGGAGTTGAAATTTTGCATACGGCGGTATTTCGTAATTCTGAACAACTTTTTCTTATAACATTTTTCGATTGGCAGTGAATTCAAGATGGCTGCCATAAGAGATGAAAAGAAGTAACGACATAATGACCAGGCTGTATAAAATTTTCGAAATCTCTTCATACCACGAAGTAGATCTTGTAAATTGGAACAACTTTTATTTGAAACACTTTTTTATGACGACTATAATACAGCACTTACAAGGCTGTTGCGGACATTTTGGGCCACCGCGATAGATAATACATGGGAAAAATAAATATTTGACGATGGAGTTGAAATTTTGCATACGGCGGTATTTCGTAATTCTGAACAACTTTTTCTTATAACATTTTTCGATTGGCAGTGAATTCAAGATGGCTGCCATAAGAGATGAAAAGAAGTAACGACATAATGACCAGGCTGTATAAAATTGTCGAAATCTCTTCATACCACAAAGTAGATCTTGTAAATTGGAACAACTTTTATTTGAAACACTTTTTTATGACGACTATAGCACAGGACTTACAGAGCTGTTGCGGACATTTTGGGACACACTGTATACTGAGGTTTGTCCAGAATGACAGTTGAATGTCCTTTGTCAGCAGGAAGAGTGACTAGGTCTTTGTTGACGCGAAGAGAGCCTCGGGCTGTACGTTATACTTTGGACAAATTTGGGTGAGGAGGATTTGCAAAAGAAAGACTGACAAATTAAGGGCACCATTCTTGATAATCTATATCTGAAAAACATCTATCTTCAGTAATTATACCACTTTCCTCGAGTTAATGTTGCTGTTGTGTTAAGTTTTCCCACCAGGTGGTTGCGTTTGGATTATGCAAAGGTCTTTACTGAATTTTATGAAGATTATTCTGAGTAATTTTGATTATTATCTTCAATAATAAAGTATAAATTTGTTTCAATATTAAACCTTGCTCTTTGCACTTGAACGCAAGAGCGCATCGAAAGTTATTAACCAACAATAGATTAACAATATCAGTTGAATATGGATCCGACATAGCTATCACATTGGATGAGTCAGACACAGAGAATAAGCAATACTCGTCTTTTATTTGTGATTGCGTTTTCTTTGATTTTTTTTTCAATAAGATACATTACTCATGAACAGATTGCTTCCAATATTCATATTCTGAGTACTACAATGGCTGCTAAAATTTCGGTGAAATCAAGGACGCGTAATTTTGATGGCTGGGCTATTGAACTGCAACCATTTTATACATTATACGATTCAAACATCATTTTTAAAATATTCTTCGTATGATGTTCGTGTTCTGAGAAATTTGCAGTCGTGCTTTTTGGAGATATGTTGACTTACCTATCTCGTTAGACTAGCTACAATTCTTAGTTCCGGGAACCTTTGCATCGAGAGATGTTTATGGTGAAAATCTATTAAGTTAAATAAGCTAAGTGAAATACATAGATAATAATAATTTCACATCCGAAATCATACAATTTTCCAGGTGATGTATTGTCGGGTTTGCTTTTATACAAACGGCTCACATACAGCCCGTAGCCTGTTTGTCGATTTTATTCTAAAACTCTTGTCGGACCTTGTATAAGTATGAAACATTTATTGCATTGTATAACAATCAAAATCTATAAAATTTATCCAAAATTAAAGGAAATATTTATCTATCAAATATGCTTCAACATGTATGTTTTAAACAGAAAATTTTACTCAATGGTCAAGCTTCATTTATTTTAAACCTCGTATGTGACGACTGTTGTAATATGTGCACGACTCATTAGATACGGTGTAATTACTGTCCTTGTTTCGTAGCAACCTCGAAAGCAATTACAGAAATAGATTTAAATTACAGTAAATTAAAATAGAAAAAGGAAAACCAGAATAGCGGCTATTTATTATGACAATAATTGATATTATTATAACGGGTTGGACAACAAAATTCAATTACCAGAAAACGGGAATTTCTCCTTGAGGGTTGTTGAATGACACTGATGAACTGTCGTGAATGGTTCGTCCAAAAGGATATTAATATTATTGTGCGGTCGTTAACGGTCTCCGTTATCCGCAGGGGTAAGCAATTATCCAAATATTTAATATAAAAAAATCTTGTTATAAATGACCGATGAAAATCGATACTTCCTGTGGTCTCTTCTTTGTATTAAATTCAAAAAGGGGAAATAAATTTGAAAATCATAAACAATTTTTAGCAGTATTAGGTGACCTTAGGAATAGCGTACTTTGGAGTTAAATTGGGAAAATTTTTGACTTTATTTTGAATAAAACGAATTTCATATTTTTATTCTCATAAACATTGCGGCAATTAACACCTAATTTTAGTCAAGTAAATTCAAAATAAAAATTTTCATATTTATGTTGAACTCATACAAGGTTAAAGGTATATATACCTAGGAAATAAAAAATAAAGACATCTATCAAAATTGTTCTAGTGCAATGAAAAAAGAAAAAAAAGTACTTGACATAAATGTTACGTGGAAGTAACAATGATACTAGTTGCGTTTTCGCTGTCTACAAGAATTTATTGATTTCTGTTTTCTCAATATCATCTTTAATGATTAATTCTTCGATTTGTCTCTGTAGAGTACGCAACTGTTTCCATGCATGCAAAATTTATTTTAATAATAATCCGAGTCTCTTAGGTTTCCTCTACCCGTATACAGTTTTTTTTTTTGGATCCTGACGTTCACTTATCGTAGAACTCTGTTATCTTCTGATTAAGAGGGTTGTTCCGAGAGAAATTGGGTATTTGAGTATATTTGATACATTTTCTAGAAAAACTGCAATATCTGCGTAATATTGCTTTTTGAGGCAGTCGGTTGTAAGATTCTAATTCATCTAAACAAATTTGGAACATCTTATAACAATTCGGCAGGCGTTAACAGATGGCCGGTTTGTTCCAATTTTTTCAGATCGCGTATTGCTTTTTTAAAAGCTACATGTTTCAGTTTAGTCCACTTTGCTTTTGTTACCAATACAATGGTAGAGTGTTGATATGGATTTAGACCCAGTTGGTGTCTGTAACTAATCGTTATTGGCATTACAAACAATTGTTAGACATGTTTGGTCAAAACCCGAATATTGTTGCTATTTTTGCAGGCAACTAACATTCAAAGGATGACTAACATATACGCTTAGCGAAATGTCTGTAATGTCATGTGAACTTTTAATTAAAGAGAATACTTGTTTTTCTTAATTCGTTGCATAATTTCGGCAAATTATACAACGAAATTAATAATGAATTATAAAAAACACAAATGCAAGAGAAAATAACATTAAAAAATGTATTACAGAGAATATTTACATAAATTGTAACTCAAAACAACGAAATTTCTATAGGTCCATTAATACAAAATTAATAAATAAAATTAATACATAGAAAAATTATAATTCTTTCTGAACATAATAGTGAATATTAGATCTTCTATTCAGAATAACTTTAAACATTCGGGTCTTCATACTGTCTATCAACCATTCGCATGCACCTCTCTTGCCGATATTCTCCAAAGATTTTGGTTGGTGTTCAGATCAGGCGAACGAACCGGCCATTGTAATAAATTGATTTCCATTTGATGAAACCACTCTTTTGTTTGTTTGGAATTATGAATAGCTACATTGTCTTACTGAAATATCCAGTCTTGTGTCGGCAATCTCTCAGAACCATATCCAGAAGTTCTGTATAAGAAATAGAATTCATTCGCCTAGAAATAAAACATATAGAGGTTTTATTGTTGTGGATAAAATCCATCCAAACCATTATATTACCGCCCCCAAAATCTGGGTCCATCGCAACTTCAGTGTTCTTGCGCAAATCGTCCCAATAGTATTTGAAACTATACGGCCCCTGTCCAAGTTAAATTTATTCTCGCCAGAAAATACAATCCCATCTCATATGATATTGCGCAAATTACAGTCTTGCCTGTTTATTTGTTTAAGGATGGTTTTTTGAAATCTTTTTTAGCTACCGAAAATGTTTACTGCTTGAAAAAAATTGTTGTGCACATCTGTTAATTACTAGCTAATTTAAATTACATTATATTTGTTGCGCGGTTATATTGGTAAAAGAGGCTAACCGAAATATCGATGAGGCCTGTCTTCGAGTTAGTTTTTGACTACTCACCTTAGCGCGATTTTTGCTGTAGGAATTATCCAACTTTACTTAAAATTGTTGATGAGATGATGAGATCGGCTTATTTTGTTAGCTATGGCTCGGTTTGAAAACCCTACCTCTTCATAACCATTTATTTCTGTTTTTTCTCCTCTTTTTTATCTAATTCTGTGAAATTACAGAAATTTCGCTAGTATTTATTCTTTTATACAGCAGATACTTCGCCTACATATCTAATAGTTGGGAAATTATGAAAATAATGTCTACGCCATTTCTTTACGTTCAAAAACGTAATTTTAGGTAATTCCCTATAGGGGAACTATAAAATTAAATGGAACCATAGAAATTTTGTTCAGCTTGTAAGGAAGTTTATATTTTATACAAAAATTTTTGTCAAAGCAAACCCGTCAGAAAACATATCCAATCTGCCGAGCTTTGCAGTTAAATGCGAGCGAAATAGATAATACTTCATTAAGATAAATCTTGCTTGTGTTGTATTGTATTTTATAGAAAATACACAGATTCTTATATTTTCAGCATTTTAAAGGTATTTAATAGATAATTGTCGGCAGTCAGCAATTTTAGTATACATTTGTTACAAACATATGTTCCGATTTTTGACAACTGTCGGTAGAATTACAGAATATTGCAAGTTATTCGTAGATAATTGTATGGGATAAATATGCCTTTGAGCTGACATGCGAGGTTCGCCGATCGTCAGGAAACTTTTTTTACATCATTTATATCTTCTCACATCTACAAAGTGTAGTCTATTTTATTGTAGTCATTCGGGTTACCACCCGCAATTTTGTCGATAGATCAATTAAATGAATTTTCAATCTTTCTAGATTGAGTTTATTAATTAAGAAAAGATCGATGGAAATGATGTACTTCTTTGTTACTGATTTAAATTGATCTTTAAGTTATTTAAAAATGCAAATTATATTATTACTACATGCCCTTCGGTTGCCTTTACTTCAAATAGGCTAAATATATTTTGTTTTAATTCAGAGTGAATCAAATTTTACTGTAACAAATGTAGTAGTGGTTAAATTTCAACTATAGGTTGAGTTTGAAGTAATCATATAGAAATTTTATGGTGCAATTTGTAAATGCGACTTGACAATACATTTTTTTATTTGTTTCTTTGTGAAACGCATGCGTGCATATATGTTACATAACTACATACATGATACATCTACCTAAATTACCATTATTTGTGCACCTGCTAAACTTTTCGTGATATACTTCCATATTATTATAGTATATTTTCATTACTTACGGGGTATTACAATGATCGCGTGCGCCTCATCCTATAAGTTGTTTCGAAGAAGCGCGAAAAAATATCGTTCTGCATTATTCATGAAATTCGTTCGAAATGCTATTCGTTCCGGCTTTTGTGCGTAAAAGATAGTGAAACACAATTGTATTATTTTGAGTAATTTACGGTTACTTTCTTCTACCCAGTAAATAACAGTAACAGTAAATAATATTAAATGAGCATTGGTAGATAAAGCAGTACTACCAGTATGTATAAGCACAACCAGTAGTAAATGCTGTTAGGATGTATTACATCGAGTGTACTTTATACCTATCATTGTTCTACTGAAAAGGTATAAATATTATATAACTTTTTTTATCCTATTTTATAATAATAGTAGTGTTTTATCAGCTTACTTCAGTTACCCGACAATATTTAGCAACATATAAAGTCAAATACATAGCAACGTCTAAAGTAAAGTCAGTCAGTTATTTCCAAATTTCTTTAATTGCTAGATTTCAAAAAGTGCAATAAAAGTGAGTCTCGCGCAAAAGATTCTGAATTTCAACCGCTCACTTCTCTATATTCCAATTATTCAAGATGGTATTTGTGAAACAATTTATGATTTTCATATACGGCGTAACGCCGTGGGGTTTAAAGAAATCTATGAAATAATTGAAATAATTTGTATTATTCGATAATTAATGTAAGGATTTGTAACTAGCTACGAAATCAGAAAATTTCAAACATTATACGCGATTCCAACTTGGATATCCGCACTGAGAATAAGAATAGGTTGCAGGGATGAAGATGGAAGAGATGGAGCATGAGGGTGGTAAGCGGTTACAGAATCATATCTTCACATGCCGTACAGGTATTAGCGCAAATACCTACCGCTTAAAGCCCTCATAGGTGAGAAGCAGCGAAAAGTCTTCTATTCCGTAAGAATGGAAAGCAGGTTATCATTAGGGCGCAGCATCTGAAGATCACTGTAAAGAAATAACAAGAGCAAAGGAGACAGCAAGAATGCGTGGGGTAGTGGACTAAGTTTTGATCCTGGATATTGTACCGTGACTTTAGTGTAGGTTGATTACTATCTGATATAATTCCTCTCTGAACATAAACACTTTTAGGCCTATCTTAAATGCTGGGGACTAGCGAACCAGGATGCATGCTTTTACTACAGGGAAAGATTGAAAGATAGGCCGAGGAGAGCACAGCGTTGGACAACGAACTGGTAAAAATATTGTCTGCTAACAAAATTATCAAAATAATGTTAAAAATTAGAACAACCTGTGGAAAATAAGGGAACGTGTAACTAGTGTACGTAATAGGTCGAAGAGAAGTAGAACAGAGGTGTAGTAACCATTAAGTGAATGCATGACATAGATAAATGATTGACCATTGAACCTCTAATCTTCCTACGAGGGAAGGAAGATGTAGGAGATAGCTAACTTCGAAAAGAAGATCCTTTAAACTCCTTTAAGATGCTTTTAAAATATGCCTAGAGACAGAGTTTCGGGAGTGTGATACTTGGAAGGGTGATTTCGAAAGATGCTCTTGATGGTGCTGCGTCTCCAATGTCCTTATTAAAAAAAATAGTGATTTTCCAGTTTTTACGGATATTTATATGATAACTGGCGCTGTATAAGCCAAGGAAAGAAGAGATACAACAGATCCACATGTTATTGTAATTTAAAATCTTTATTGCCTGGCAATTCGTTAAACCTGTGACGGCAGCTTTATGCATCAGCTTTCCTCTTTAACTTACATTTGTAAGACGAGGAATGATCTATAAAAGATGAAGAGATTTAGATATATCACCGATTAATTTGAACAGGAATTAAACTAAGAGGAGCTCAGCTATCGTCAGTTTGCTTGATTCCAAATAAAGAACAGGAAATTAAGACTTTGAAAAAGACAGACATGTAGTAAAATATGGATGATAACCACAATTTATTTTTTTATGATATCTAAAAGGGAAAAACGTTTGACTGCGAAATCGTTAGAGAGGCTTATTGGGCATTAAAAAAGGAACTGAGCAATCATATAAAACAGTCCAAAAAGATCTTTAGCGAAAACCTCTGCAAAGAGCTGGATAATGACATCTGGGGTGACGCATATAGAATTATTCCAAGGAAAAACAAATATCTAACGCCGTATGAGCTCAGTCTTAATAAAAAGAAACAGGTTATTAACAATATTATCCCCCTACAAGACAATTGAAAAACGGAATCACTAGTGCCTGACTTAAACTGTTTACTGCAGAAGAGATTAACATTGAGGCATTAAGCATTAAAAGTGGCAGTGCCCATGAACCTGATAAGATCTCATTAGAAGCTATCAAAATCGCTGAAAGTTGCACGATTGATGGTGGGAGTTATGAGTAATCTGCTGAGAACATAAAAATTCCCTGAACAATGGAAGATAGCCAAAGTGATATTAATATTAAAAGATGAAACCCTCTCCAAATACTCTAGTTCTTATAGATCCCGCTGCTTGCTAAATACATTGATTAAGCTACTAGCTTGAAGAATAGGCTACTGGAAGAATTAGAGGAGAGAGCTGACTTTCATCAGCACCAATAGGTATGGGTTCTGGACGGGAAAATTAACAACGCAAGCAATCCAAGTAGTATCCAACAGTGGAAATGACCAAAGAGCGCAGGTACAAATGGTGTCTCGCAATCACAATTGACGTCAAAAATGTCTTCAGCACAATTCGTCACAGCTTAATTATCACAGAGTTGCAGGACAGGATACTGTTAGGTTTATATCAAGTTATTTTGAGAACTTGTGGATGTGAGTGCGGAAGCCCCGCAGGGTTCTATGTTGTGTGACGCAAAGTGTGTATCTTTTGCTGATGACCTGGCGTTGGTGGTGGGGGCTAGTGACGACCGTACGCTCATCGAAAACACATGCCTAGAACGAATACGTACATGGATGAACCGACATGGGCTGGCACTGGCTCCAAACAAAAGAGAAGCCATTATTATGAGAGGCAAGAGGAAAAGAGAGCATATTACATTCACTCTGGTCGCAACAAGGATTGCGCCTGGAAAAATAGTCAGCTGTCTGAGAGTACTGTTACATGAAGGAGAGTCCTTTGGTGCCCATGTGGAAATGGCAGCAAATAAGAAACAACGGTTACTCCAAGTAGAGTAATCTCCAATATAAAAAGCAGTCGTAAGCGAGTTATATTGAGCAGTGCGATGCATAACATAATACTGTATGGTGTACCAGCGTGGTACAAGGCACTTTACGTCAAAAAATAGAGAAACTGTTGGAAGAATATAAAGAAACATCCTTGTGTGGACAGCCTCATCCTACAGGAGAGTGTCATAGATGGCCTTACAGGTGGTCACCGGAATAGCACCGATTGATTTAATGGCATTTAAGAGAGCTTGTATCTATAACCATACCCAGGAAGATAAAAATATAGTAATAAATGATGCAAAGGAATGAAACTTTGACAGAATGGCAAGACAGATACGAAAAGGAGACTGAAAAAGTGCAATGGACAAGGTGTTTGATTCTAGAAATTAGGCCCTGGATAAACTGCAAACATCGTTATGTAGATTATTTATTGAACCAAGTCTTAACAGTACATGGCTGTTACAGTGCGTTTGCGAAAGAATTCGGAGAACAGCTGCATATACTGTAACGAAGTGAACACTGTTGAATACAGTACTTTTGACTGAGGTAGATGGTACGCAACCAGAAGAATAGCGTACACAAGGACGTTAATCCCACTAGAGTCAGCTAAAAATTGGAAGCCTAGGCATTAAATGATTAGAACTATTATACCCAAGAAAAAACTTGAAGAAAGGAACAGACAATCTCGACAACTGTAGGATAGAAACAGCAGAAATAATCTAGGCAGCTGACAGTATTTGGTAGTATATTTACACAAACGGTTCCAGATTGCCTAGAGGATTTTTTCTAATAGGCTTTTAGTGGGCTGGCTTGTTATTGAGAGTCCCACACAAACCAAGCTTGCGGTAGACCAAAGCTCTCAGAGTGCATAAAGCATTTTTTCAGGCAAAAAGTGTTTTAATTGCTGAGTAAGAAATAACAGCGACCAGATTTTGTAGACAAAATATATTTTTGAAAACTAAAAGGAATTGTTTTTTAGGAATCGAATCCTTATGCACATACATTCTTACGATCCAAATATCAGAGTTACAGAAAAGTTCCTTTCTCAGAAAAAAGTAATGTGTTGTTCTGCATTGTTGTAATTGTGGCTACAATATTTATAGGTAAAGTCTAGATATATGTATGTATCGTCTTTTTAGGTTAGCTGATATGCATATTTTCTCTTTTATTCTCACAAAAATTAATTCATTTTGTAGTATGTTGGAGTATTATGTGACGAATCAACTGATAATTTTATAAAAAAGGACTTATTTTATCTGTTGCCTGTCAACAGAAAAAGAACAGAAATGATGGACCTTTATTATTACTCATAATACGTTATTAATGTGTATTATCTACCAACCACGATGACGCCGCTTCTTCATCGGCTTGTCATTATTTTGATTACAGACAAACAATAAGAGATTGTTGTTATTGGAGACTTCCGATTTGTATTCTGTATACATACGATTTTATTTGGAGCGTGATTTTTGATGAACATGCAACTTTCAGCGCGGCGATTTTAACTAATAAAGAAAATAAACACATATTCCCGAATGCAAGTTCATTTTTATTTATTTTGTTATTTCGTAACGTGATCGGTCGGTTTTATAGAATCATAACTCATAACTAACTAAACGATGTGTTGATCTTCAATATTCCATATCAGGTATGAAATTCTTCTTTCATTAATTAGAGTAGGTATATATGTAATTATAATCTGAAGATATCGGTTCTCTTTTTATTACACTTACGACCTACATAGGTATTGCAATCGCTTAGTAGTGAGACTACACATTTTTTAGTAAAAACGCGCTAATGGAAGTCTGCAGAAGTACTATGTTATTGGCCTGTATCAAATCGGTACCTGTGCTGATTGTTTGACCAACTCAATTTACTTTTATCAACTTAGTTGTGATAAAATTGTTAAAGTTATTCAATGTTTGAAAAACACAAATCATTCAAGTAACAATGGTGTTCCGACGGCATTGATAAAATGTTCTTCATATGATACTTTACAAGAATATCTATTTCACATGCGTTTAAAGAATCGTAGCAATTCATAAGCAGAAATTCAGTTAAAAGAAGGTTGTAGACTACTTCTATTTTCAATGAATTCCAGAAAATACTTCAAAGAATGGTTCCGAGTTATAGACTTCTTAGCGAAGGATGGTGCACTAACAAGTAGAGTAAAGTGGCCTAATATCGGATAGTTGCCTAATATCGTATAGTACTGTTTTGAGGAAATCTGTAATCTGAAATTAACCAAACCCGTCTACACTTCAAACTAAAGCTAAGAATATGCCACGGAATAATGTTTTAGTGTTATTTATAAATCATAGATGACGCTATGGGTATTTATGTAAACTGTCACTTTCCGAGTTTTTCGATGCGCTAATTGTTATCGTGATTTTCAGACATCCAGGTGAGTTATTAAAATTGCTTCTACAACTTACATTAGTATGTATATATCTGCTTTAAGTTGGTGTATTTGGACATATCGAAATTTATATGTGCTTTTTGTTTGGCAAACGTAATCTCCAAGATGAATATTTGCCTAATATCGGATGTTTACAATGCCATAATATCGGATATCCGATATTAGGACAAAAAGTTTCTTGTAACGATTTAGGTACCTATATTATCACCGCCTTAAGGTAGCAAATGTCCCATTAATGAATATAGTTTGAAGTTTTCATCAAATATTTTTTAAATCGTAACCACGGTTTGCTACTTCTATTTTTTTATCTTACATTTTTGCTTAATTTCAGAAATACGCGATGTCATTAGCAAATCGTAAACAACGGCGAAAAAAGTGGAATGCTGAAGCTATGCTTGCTGCTATCAGTGCGGTAAAAAATAACGAAATGGGATACCTATTGGCTTCAAAAACTTTCAATGTTCCTAAGAGCACATTGGAAGATTATGTAAAAAATAAAAGTAGAAAGTCCCCAGAAGAAATGATTCGAACAAATCTAGGTCGTCCACCAGTATTACCGAAAGATATTGAGGTAGATTTGGTGGATTATTGTGTAGAGATGGACAAGAGATTTTACGGGCTAAGAGCTTCTGATATTCGAAGATTAGCATTTCAATTAGCAATTCGGAATAATCTGAAACATAACTTTTCACAGAAGGAGAAAACAGCAGGTTACAAATGGATGCGTTCATTTCTGAAGAGACATCCCGAGCTAACATTTAGAAAGCCGCAAGGTTTGTCAACTGGCCGAATAAAGGGATTCACACAAGAAAACGTGAATCGGTTTTGTGATATCTTGGAACCAGCGTTGGAAAAAATTAAATTCAACCCTTGCCGAATCTATAACGTAGACGAGACGGGTATAACGACTGTACAGTCCAAGCATACCAGGATAATCACGTTAAAAGGCAAAAAGCAGGTGGGGGCCGTTACCTCTGCAGAAAGAGGAGCACTAGTAACGGTGGTGACATGCATGAATGCGGCTGGCGGTTATGTGCCTCCAATGATCATATTCCCCAGAAAAAATATGCAGCTAGAACTACTCAACGGCGCTGCACCAGGAACAGTTGCTGCATGCCACGTGTCAGGCTGGATTCAAAGCCACATTTTCACTAAATGGTTACAACACTTTATTACGCATGTAAAACCAAGTGAAGCTGACCCAGCTGTGCTTGTCTTGGATGGCCACTACTCCCATACTCGAAACATTGACACGATAAACTTGGCGCGACAAAATCATGTTATTATAATATGTCTCCCACCGCATTCAACGCATAGAATGCAGCCTTTGGACCTTGCGTTCATGGGACCCCTTAAAACATATTATTCGCAGGAGATTGAAAATTGGTTAAGACACAATCCAGGAAGAGTGGTAACCAGCTACCAAATTTGCGAGTTGCTTGGAAAAGCATATGTAAGATGTGCTACAGCTGAAATAGCTATAAATGGTTTTCGAAAGAGCGGCATTCTTCCTTTTAATAGACATATTTTCCGAGACCACGACTTTGCCATTCATCATCAGGTGGAAGCTCCAGCTACTAGTGCAGAAGAACTAAGGCATGTGACTCCTCCAAGAGATATTACCACGACAAAATGTGTAGAACAGTCATATGTTAAGAGAATGTCTCATTCTCCAGATCCAAAAGTAAGGGCTCACGAAATTAGCCCAATACCGAGCACTTCTTTTTATAAGTCTAGCGCTAAAGAAAGGAAGTCTAGGAAAGGATCGGCTGCTCTGATTACAGGTACCCCGTATAAAGATGCTTTAGAAGCAAGTTTATCAGAACAAAATAGAAAGAAAAGTGTTTCACAGGGAATTCCAAAATTGAAAATGGTAAACAAATCAGTTTCGTCTAAAGTAACAAATAAAAAGAAGGGTAGATACTCAGCATGATTTTCAGTGAAGATCTACTACTACCGAATATATAATTTTGTCCACGCAATTCATAAAGCCATCGATAATAGATTCCCTTCAGTGAGATTCTTTGTCGAATTAACATCGGAGTTTGGTACCGTTCAATATAAAGTTTTAATGGATAAACTTCATTCTATCGGAAATCGAAGTCCTCTGCTTCAGTAATTTGGTTTTTACCTTTCGGAGAGAACGATACATATCACATTGGAAAGTACAATTGTGACTGCCATATAGAACCTCAAGGTTTGATTTTAGGGCCATTCTTATGTTATGTTATGAGGGCTTCCGGGTTTTGACCGCATCATAGTAAAGTACATATATACAATATAAAATAAAATAAAATAATATAAAACAAAATGAAAAGAAAAATACAAATATATATATACAACTTACTCAAACTCGACGTTTCGCCACTAATGTAAGTGGCTTCTTTAGGAGCAAACTAGGTGAGGGCGCCAGAAGGTCACGGTAACTCGACGTGTCAACCTTCTGACTCAGAAGTTTTTCGCCTCTAGTGTGGTTGACACGTCGAGTTACCGTGACCTTTCGGCGCCCCTCACCTAGTTTGCTCCTAAAGAAGCCACTTACATTAGTGGCGAAACGTCGAGTTTGAGTAAGTTGTATATATATTTTTGTATTATTCTTTTCATTTTGTTTTATATTATTTTATTTTATTTTATATTGTATTGTATGTACTTTACTACAACGCGGTCAAAACCTGGAAGCCCTCATAACAGGCACTCAGACCGTGGAAGCCTTCGATATCATTTAATTATTATGTTATGTTTATAAACGACTTACCCAATTATGTTGACCTAACTTCATTCCTCATATTAGTCGATGATACATCTATGTAACTTTGCAGTAGGATGAAGACCTTTTAGTGAATGTGCATCAAATTCTTGAAGCTTTTTGTAAATGGTGTTTTGCTAAACACGAATAAGTGCAAGTGGGTTAAATTTTATAAGCGCAAAGCACCTTAACTGAATCCGTTTTTCTTTTTTAAGGGTGATTGGTTATGCGTTGCGGTTCATGTTAAGTTTCTCGGTATTTGCTTAAATGAGCAGTTGACTATAACTATATTAACCATGTATGTGTTAAATTAAATAGTGCTTATTTCACTCTACTAAAACTAAAAACATTAGCTTATAATATGTTTCTATGAGATCTAGAAGATATCTTCTAAAGTTTTACGGCTATTTTCCGTTATCTCAACGGTTCAGTTGAACTCAAGGTTAACTATAGTTGGTACAACTGCCCCTAAGTATCATGTACATACATGATTTGATCCCTATGTTAAAAAAATCAACATGTAGTTTTTTTGCCATTTTTCTCTATACAGCCTAGATTTTTTGCGGATAAAATAGAAAATAGCCCTTGAAACTGTAGAAGATATCTTCTAAAGTGTTAAGGATAGATATAGGCTGTCCTACCTGAAAGTTGTCGCAAATAGTATGTGGAATCGAAAAATGTAATAATCTGGCCTAGTGCCATTTGAAATTTTAATGTTCGATACTGGGGGGCGTAAGGAGGCAAAACATGATTTTGCCTTATTGATGAAAAAGTTTCCTCCTTCAAACACAAATTGACGTATCTCGGCGTTTTTTCGTATTTCTTGACGTTTTCGACATGGATTATGTAAGGTGGATCGTTTTCATTGGAATGATCTGTATTTAGTGTCGTATAATGTCTAAAACAACTATTGGGTTAGTTTCTGATGAAGCTTTGTTGATTGTAAAATGACATACACTAGTACTTGGTTTGTCCAGCTACTTGGCATATTTACCTTCTGATGATGCATTTAAATGAAATTTTAAAAATTGACTAAAGGTTTCTGTCGCTAGTACATGACCGTTATGTATTTATATACGTTGGATCAACATTCTGACATCCGTTACTTCTCTTCAACTTATTTTCAATAAGGATCAATTGAATAAATAAGTCTTTAGTTTATTATGATTCTGAAGCGTAATTTGTTTTATATACCAATTAGAATACTATTGGCTTCTTCTTTGGCTAATATGTTTGCTTCATTGTCACCTAGTATCCTCCTATGTCCACACCATTTAAACTCTTTCTGCTTTGTTTATTTCTATAATAATTTTCTTAGATTTTGCTACTAGTTATGCATGCTTGCACTATTTCTGTTTTGCAAAGCTATTGTATAGCTAGCTATAACTGAAAAATTTAATTTTTGGTAGAAAAAGTAATGCAAAAATTGCCTCTTCATATATATTGTAATTTATGTATATATTCTGGACTATCAATATGACTGTCGATATTTACAATGAGTTAAGTTTAAGTCATTTTGATATATCTCAGGTCATTCTTTTTCCAACTTCCATCTATATTTTTTTCCAATGACACCATTAATTCTTTTGCGTTGTATAGCATGTCAAGTTGTAATTTATATGTAAATATTTTAGAGATCTTGTCGGAGGTTTGGATATATTCTTAATAAAAAGTTGCATTCTGCCAGCACGTCTTCGATCGATAATTACTTTGTAGTTTTAATACAAAATTGTTAGCTAACTGTTCCACTCTGTATGTTATCGGTAATATACGTAGCTCAGCATGTTGTGCATTTTCTGGGGTTGAGCATGTTCCACCTAAAACGTTTCGTAACTATTTTAAAATTATTTCCATATATACAGGGCGTTTCATATTGCCAGGGTGAACCAAACATACATTTTCTTAAATAGAACACACCATATATTACTTCAAATTTGAATTAAGCGTATCTTTCTCATTCCTTCAACATAAGGGTTCATTGAGTTATACCGAGTATTTCAGAAGTTACGGTCAATTTTGTCTGAAAATTATTGCGTGTTCACCGTCCTGTGTATTCCACAGACAATATTGACCGTAACTTCTGAAATACTCGATATAACTCAATGAACCCTAATATTGAAGGAATGAGGAAGATACGCTTAATCCAAATTGAAAGTAATATATGGTGTGTTCGATTTAAGAAAATGTATGTTTGGTTCACCCTGGTAATATGAAACACCCTGTATATATGAAATTAATTTTAAAATGTGTAGCTTAAGACTGTCTATGATTTTTGTACGTAAAGATTCTTGATATCTTCAATATTAATGGATATATTGAGCTTTGACGCATTAATGCGTCACCCTGTATATTAGACGAAGATCTGTGGGGTATGTTTTCCATCTAAGTTTTGATAAACTTTTCATGAAGTTGACTCCGTGAGCTGTTATTCTATTTATTGTGTTTATGTAATCGTTAAACGTTAAAGTTTGAGTCTAACTGGATATACGAGGGAGCGTTTTTATATTCGCGGAATGGGGGATAAGGGGTGGAAATAAGAAAACCAAATTACTTTTCTTTTTCAATATATTCACCTGCAAGGCGGATACATTTTTCACATCTTTCAAGTAATTTATTTATACCCTCATAAAAAAATGATTTCTCTTTATCTGCAAAATACGCCGAAACTGCCTCCTTGACTTCGTTATCGACAGTAAATTTTTTACCCCGCAGCTCTTTTTTCATTTTCGGAAACAGGTAATAATCAGTCGGGGTCAGGTCTGGGCTGTAGGGTGGGTGATTCACAATTTTGAAGTCCATCTTATGCAGGGCAGCTAACGCAACGGGGCTCTTGTGGATGGGCGCGTTGTCGTGCAAAAGCAGCACACCTTTCGTCAATTTTCCCCGTCTTTTCTCTTTAATGGCTTCTTTTAGTCGCTCTAATATTGAAGCATAATATTCTCCGGTTATAGAAACATCTTTATCTTTATAATCAATCAACAATATTCTTTTCGAGTCCCAAAATACCGTTGCCATGAGTTTCCCAGCTGATTGTGACACTTTAAATTTCTTGGGAGGTACTGTGCCCTTTTTATGCCACTGCATGGAGTCTTGTTTGGACTCAGGTTCATAATGATGAATCCAAGTTTCGTCTCCAGTAACAATTCGACTCAATACACCATCCTTGTCTTCATTACAGAGGTCCAAAAATGCACGCGAACACTCTACGCGCTGTTGTTTTTGCGGCGGCGTGAGCCTTCTCGGCACCCATCTTGCGCTGACCTTAGACATGCTGAGATGATCGTGTAGGATTTTAAAAATTGTTTTATCGGATACTCCAACCATTTCTGCGAGTTGTTTCTTCTTTAGTCGAGCATCTTCGAGTACAATTTTTTCAACTTTTTGGATAAGTGGTCACCTCAATGCTCCTGTCCGGCCTCGGGTCGTCTTCAAGGGATTCCCTTCCTTGTTTAAATAAACTGTGCCACTTGTACACCATGGTTTTTCCTGGACAAGAGTCGCCGTAAACCAATGACATCTCATTCATTATGGTCGCGACTGATTTTCCTTGCCTGGTAAGGAACTTTATAACGGCACGATATTCGATTTTTTCCATATTTCACTTTTCACTCCTGATTATGTTACTTGGTTGACGATAGCTCAAAGACTAACTGTCTAATAACAATGAAACTTCGTATTTATACTAATTATGAGTCGCTGCACAGGCCACGCCCCCAATGCGCCTAATCACCCCCCTGCAACCCGCTCATTCCGCGAATATAAAAACGCTCCCTCGTACATATGGTAAATTATATTCTCTCAGGAATTATCCAATTTGACGGTATTTGCTCTGGCCGCTTCCTTTTTCAAATAATATTAGTACGCTTTTTGCTGATGAAATAGCTAGAACGTGCTGAATCATCGATCTATCTATCCTCTGCATAATCTTATTTAGAGTTACATTCACGATTTGTAGATCATCGCCTTTTATGTATGTCAGCTCTTGTGTACGAAAAAGTTGAGTAGGTCCGAAGCGTTGTGTTTATTTTTCACAGTTTTTTTTAATTTGTACTGTTGCCAATAGATCAACCAAATTTTAGATCATCAAATTGCATTCGTTTTCTAGTAATATAATTCAAACTCCATTTTCACTTCAGAGAGGAGCTGATTTTACACGTGCTCATTCGAGTAAAGAAGTACTGTCGTTGTTCTTGTAGTCATTTGTGATAAAAATAAACAGTCTCCATATGTTAGATATGTGGTTTATCTTTACCTGCAATTAAAAACTAGGTGTTACGTATGTACATGTTTATTATAAAAAGGTATCCTTCATTAGATAATAATTTCTGTTCTCGTATAATATCCAATTTATTAATAGAGTAAGTCACAAGTACTCATTTCTATACTTGTGTTCCTTGTTGTGATATCTAATTTTCGCAACCACAAAAGTCCCTTTCCTAAAATTAAATAAAATCAAGGAACCAGACCTCTCTCACTTACAGTCACCATAATTTAAATCATCACGAAAGGAAGTATTGAGATTGATACTCTTTGTTCTTTTTTTCGAGGTATTTTATTTCCTGTACTAATTCACATGCCTCATCCAATTATGAAACGTTATAGAACGGAACACCCAAATTGAATGTATCACGTTAAAATAATCGGTTAGCGTCATTGTAGAACAAAATTAAAAGGAGTTTAAAGCTTCGACACTCAATACCAATACATACATCTAAAACTACTATATGCGACCTTACTTTTCGGATAAACGACTATGTCAATAGGTGATTACGAGAACGGTGGGAACATCTCGCCTTACGCACGTCAAACTAAAGACCTAATAAAAATAAAGGTATTCAAAACGGTGTCTGTTTTACTGTAAAGTTTGTGTAATGGAGCGTAGTCAAAGCCGATCCGATTTCTTGTGGTTAAAAGAATTAAAAGGGTATGGTAACTAATATCAAGTAAATTATTTCAAGCATATTCAGGCTATTTACATATATATTTCTTATATATGCATATGTATGTTAATTAAATACTTCTATTTTAATTAGAATTTGTGTGTATTTAATATTTTGCTAATCAAGCATTATACTAGCTCAACAATATAGCATAACTGAAATAGTTATGTTATGATTTTTGAAAAAATTGAAGTTGTGTATATCGTACTTACTAACCAATAGTGGTAGTTGATGATATGTATTCAGTATAATTGAAGATATTTTTGAATTATGCTATGATCATTTTCCATCTAAATTGATTCTTTGTATCTCTTTACACAAAGCCACAATGTGAAATCCGTGCAATGGGTGTTAATTTAAGTTGTTAGTTAATCATTGTATGTTTACACAAACTTGCTTTAGAAACGATTACTGTATTTGACACCGAAATTAGTAGAACTTGTTTGAATTACAAATTCAGGGTTTGATTCTAAGCATATTCTATAATATTGTAATGTAATAGATAGAACACAAATATGCATATTATGTGCAAGGAGGGACATGCCGGCCCCCCTATGTTGGAATTTGAAAATTTCGCCTATGGCCTCGTATTGTACTAGTTTTGTACCGTTTTGTATCACAAACTAAACATTTTGTACCTTCTTAGTTTCAGAGATATAATCGATCTTAAGTAGAGTGTTAGCCCACCCATATCGTAATTTCGAAATTTTACATAGGTATACCATCGTATTGCGTGTTAAACGCCCTGCCTCCCAAATAATAACAGCACTTTTAGAAGGATTGCTCACCAACGCATGCCTAATGGAAAATTCATGTAACTTATTTAAATCGGAATTTACTTTGTCGATCGCAGCAAAAATTTGATCAGGCAAAAATGATAAACACAGCTTAGTGTCGTTAGCATACATTTGAACGCCGCAGTAATTAGACACTTAGGCAAGGAACTAATGTAGATCGTACAGAGTAATGGTCCTAAAATTGAGCTCTGTGGAACTCCACGAATTATAGAAAGTGGTGAAGAGGTTTGTTGTAGTAACTTCACACATTGTGTACGATTGCTCAAATAAGAACAGATCACACTAACTACAGCAGTATTAACAGCCAACAGAATATAAAATTGAAAGTGGTATATTGTGGTCGATAGTATCCAATGCCCTACTGTAGTCGAGAATTACCAATAAACTTAACTTATGATCTCTGGCCTCAATGACGTCGTCAGTTACTTTTAGAAGAGTCCTGGTACAGCTATGATCCCGCCTGAACCCGTATTGACAAATGGTATAATGTTACGAATACCAAACTGTTTAGTCAATTGTTCGTACATCACCCTCTCCAATATTTTACTGGCTACCGGAAGAATACTATGCAAACGCACATTTAAAAATCCAAAATTGGATCTCACATTAGAGACGGTATTCATATACATACGTATCTATAGTTTCAGAAAAATTAAAGTTAATGGTAGTTATGAACATCACATAAGTGAGCAGGCACTTCACGAGTTTTATTAGGAATAGCTTTCAATTTATTCAATTCAAACCACAGACGGCGACCATTACATTGGGACGCAAGAAATTGAAAATATGCTTTTTTCTCATTATGAATAGCTAGCGTTGTATAATTCCCTAATTCTTTGTAATAACTTCAGTGACGTTCAAATTTTGTTCATCTGTACCTAGCTTTGGCAGCAACACGTAAATACTGCATAAATCTGATGTTATCAGTAATCCAAGGATGCTTTGGCTTGGTAATTTTTACTGTTTTTATTATTATTATCAAAAATTTACTTTATTGTTCAGATCCAATTTGAATATGAGATTGAAAGATATTTTATGCAAGTTCGAAACAAAAAAAAATCATGTTTAGAGTTTGAAAAATCTCTAAAAGTATACAAACATGGTGTACTACATTCAAGTGAGCTACATGAATTATATCGTGATCTCACTATTTATGATGCAGGAATGCTGAATAGATGTTGACGTGATAATTATGTCTAACAGAGTTGCAGAATTTTCAGTGACTCAAATTGGTTCAGTAATAAATTGAATCATGTTAAGAGATTGTACAATGGATAATAATCTAGGAGAATGTATGCTGGTTCGATTAAGCAAAACTATATGTAGGTCGCTCGTGCACAAAATACGATCCGTCCATAAATTGCAATTAATCAATTGATTTTCAAATTCATCAAGAAATATAGAATTATTCACATATGTAAGACGGTTTATATTCACAGCGAAATAGGTATCATCTTGTAGGGGTGGAACTAAGGATTATCTGACATTGTCAATAATGCATATCTAACATTTCAATTTTTTTCACGTTAACAGTAAGTACTTACTATATATAAATCCATATCATCACATTGCTTTCTCCTAACAAAAATACTAATCACTATTTGCAAACGTTCAAATACTTCATAATAATAATTCCATTAAAATAAAATTTGTGATATCAATAATGACAACAAAAAAAAAACAACAAAACGTCAATACTTGTGATGTGGTGCAGGTTTTGCAGATAAAACAGATTCAGTTCATTAAATTTTTTTCTGTTTTAATTTATACGACAACTTTTCTTCAAAACTTCCTCGTTAACCACCTTCCGTATTTACCTCGTCATATGCAAAATAATCTTCCTCTTCTAATTTTGCTATATAAATTGTGCATTTACATTAAAAAGGATAACATCATATCTGTTTTTTTTTGAATACAGTATATTTTGTTCCTAAACTAAAAATAAAAATCAACAGACCCGAAGGTTTTTTTGTTAAGTCCCCCTTTTAGTTTTTATTGAAATTTTCTCCTACATTACGAAGTATAAGTATAAGTAGCATTCATTTGGAGAATCCGGAAATGCTATTCAAGGATCTTTTAATAAATTTCAACAGGATGCAGTTCCTCGGCACTACACACACTCTGATCGACTGTATTTAAAAGAAAAGTTTCTTGCAAAATGGATTAGAAGAAGAGCCCACACTGAGTGACTAGTTAGATTGCCCGATTTGTCGCCCTTAGACTTTTTTCTGTGGGGCCATCTGAAAACTAAGATTTATAAAACTCAACCAACTAGTCTAAATGACCTGCGACAACGTGTTATTAATGAATACCATCAAATCAATGCAAAAATGCTTCAAAGCGTGCGTCGATGTTTTAAGCATTTGTTCCATTATATGGAAGTTGGTGGTGAACAATTCGAACATTTAATAAGCTGATATGAATTTTTGCTCTGGCTGTGGCTATGTTGTACATTCAATTACTTTATTTCAATCTTTACACAAAAATGCAATAATTTTCTTTTTCATTTTCCATTTGTCTTTAGAATTAAGATTCAGTGTAGTATAAAGTAAATGTAAAATGCGTTTTTTGTCACTTTATTGTCCATGGTTTGAATGAAATCTAGCAAGTATGGTGTCGATATAAAGAGACATTAATTGCCTTTCAAATGAGGTATCACTCAACCCGAGTTCCCTATGGCGATAAGAAAAGGGGTAGCCTCTCTGGTAGGGAGCATGAAGTTGGGAGGTTAAATTTATAACGCACATGTGTCCCAAATTTGACGTCTTTCGGCAATTTTTTGAAAAAAATGCCGAATTATTGCTTCAGTAATAAATAATTCATTTGTTTCGTTTTAGATGGGCCATTCTGTATATCTTTTTGATTGTGGTTAACATACTAGAACATATTTAACACAAATCTATAGTTTACTTGATTTAAACATATATATAAAATTTTAGTTAGATAGTGCATTTATAATATTTATAGTAAATAGCAAATTATTTATGTTAACAATACATGTATGTTTATGTAATATTATGAATCACAGAAATCGAAAGTGTTTGATTATTGTCAAATGCACACGGATATATGCACATGTACATACGTACAATTGGAAGGTTATCTCATCGGAAATGAATTTTAAAATTATTTTAAATTGACATAATCATAGAAAATTATTGTCTGTCTAATACTATTTGCTTGGCAGCAGTTTATATTTTCTGGTGATATAAGTTTCCATTATCTTGGAAAGATTTCAAACTTACTTCGATCTTTTGTCGATATTTATTTAAGCGTATATTGTAAATATTTCCTATCGCTCTCAAATCAAGAGGACTTGGTTTGGTCAGTAATTGTAAGGGATTGTGTCGGACGGACGCGGTTAGGGTGAGATTAGAGCCGGCCACTCGGGTTCTAGTTTACAAGAATCTGGTTAAAATAGTCGCCCTCGAAAAAAATCGATCCCAAAACAATAATAATCCCATTAACGCTTAGGTACTTATATGGTTGGTTGTTTTTGATTTTCGTTTACGGTGGACATAAATCAAGGTTTATGGCGCTGCCTTGATGTTATGAAGTTATTTTGTCCAAATTACATCTCCTTAAAGCAAACACTCATTCGCGTCAACATGTTATTATATGTGCTAATACGTAGTATGCCCTGAATAATGGAAATTTGTAGCAGATTCTTTCCTTCGGCAGGGATAGGATGTATGTAGATGATGCTTTATATTAAGCCGGCACCTGTTATTTATAGCATGACATGGTATTTTATATGAATGTATAATTCGTATTTTTGGGATTTGCAAACGCGGAATGCGTCTAATTATTACGTTTGTACAAATACGAAAATAATGAAGAGGTGTAAGCGAAGTATTATACTGATATACATATGTATGTATATGTTTGCTGTAGTAAGATATTCTAAATAAGTATAGAAAATATAAGATACAACGGAAAATTTGTTATTGAACCGAATTACACAACATTGATTAAGTAGTAGTAATCATAAAATAAATAACGTTGGTAGTAACGGTTTCAAAATAAACCGACAATATCGTAAGAAAAATTAAGAAATTGAAAAATTTCAAGTAGTAGAGTAATTACAAGAGCAATTGAAGTAAAAGCAAATATAAAGATAAAATAAATTATTTCTTTAAACTTAGCGCGGTTAACACTAACGCTCTAAATTAGGTATTAAGAAAACAATTTTTGAGTAAAGTGTTCTCTAAGGCTAAGAAAGTTGACTTTCTTACATTCACTTTCTTCAGAGAAGTAAGTTTTTTCTTGGAACAAGAATACTTATTTGACACAAGACGATGATTTTTTTTTCGAAACAGTAGGTAAATGGTTTTCTTAAAAAATCTCTAAGGTCAAACAAAAAAATTCTTGATTTTTAACTTTTAGTTATTATGCACCGCATAGTGCATAAGTAGTACCTATGTTGACGCGGTGCGATTAAATGGAGAGGTTTTTGGTTCAAGAAAATATATCTTTGGATTTCCAAGAAAGTGAAATATTTCGCAGAAAACTATACTTTCTTGCTTATATAGGAGAATGAGAATTAGTTGAATTAAGTAAGTCTTACTAGCTCTCAGTAAACACTTTTCTGTGTGTATGCCTCGCATTTTCACTATTTTTATGAAATTCATTCAGTATCTTGTGTCGCCCACTATTTGACAAATCTAAACAGGGCTAAACTTGCTCACATTTAGCTATGGTCCGATAACTAGTTGTTTTTGAAATATTTTATGACGCAAAAATTCTCACAATTTCTCCTTTGTTTAACCGTCCAACAAGTTTGTAAATATTTTTTTGAATTTCCAATTTGTCTGATATATTGATCAAATTTTTGACACTAATGTTTATTAAAATGTGAAGGTTGCGTAGCGGTGAATAAATCTGAACAACAACAAAGTGACCGCAACTCATAATAAACACTTGATTTCACATCCTTTGGTGTGTTAACTCCTAGTTATTAGACCATTTAGAAAAATTTTCCGCGGCGAAAATCGCGTGCGAACCCTCTGTAACGCGAGTCGCACGCGATTTTCGCCTCTATTTCGTAAAGTAAAAAATTCATAACTTTGGAACCGCTGCAGATAATCAAACCAAATTTGGAATGTTGGATGAATAAATCATACTCTTTCTTTTAGTGACACAAATTTAATTCAACTTTCACCAGAAAGGAGGGCTGAATTTTTCCATGTGTACTTCAATGCTTGTAACTTTGTTCATAATTAACTTTTTAAAGAAATATTCCACATTTAAGCTGTTCTGGTCGTTAATGATCGATTTGTGGTGAAAGAAATCGTTTTTCAGCTTCTATTTGTAAAACAAGCGATAATATATGTACTGTGTCCCTATTTTATTGACCACAACTGTATGTATGTATGAAGGATTATGTTGGACGTGGTTTAGTTTAAACATTAAATAGTAGTGTTAAATACCGCTTAAGGATGAAACTATCGTTTCTATTAAATTGACAAGAGCTGACATACTAGTGTACCTATTTTATTGACCACAACTGTGCATGTCCGATATAGCAGAGATTTTGTTACTATACGATGCTTTTGACATAATTTTTCTTCGAGGTCATATTCTTCGAAACCGTGAAACTACGTTTATTGGCGAGAATGATATGTTTACAACATGATTTAAAACAATTGAGCAAATATCTGTTATGGATAGGTACATTAATACTGAAGTTTGGGACATAGAATTGTTATACTAAACAAAGGATCTGCAGTGGTATAGAAGATTACGAATATGGTCAAGACTCCTACATTGTCTGGATGCTCATTATCGTGTACAACAAACAAAGTTTTTACTCACTGCTTCCGAATGTGAAAACACAACTGGTAAATGACTTGTTTGCTTAAACCTCACCGGTTATTCATCATCTGAAAGACATCGATTGTCCACTAAAACTTATACTAGTCCATATTATGATTGAATTACCTCAAAACAATGTACTGTGTGCACACAATGTCAAAGTCTAGTTTGTGTTTGATTCGTCTTGAATCACAATGCATACTAAGTCAGAGAAAGTGATGAAAGTTCATTTTCCTAACACTGATGTTCCTGTAACCATTAAAGACCCTCTGTGATTTTATTTCTTTCTAGGTGTAACAATTGATAGCAATATGATATTCTCACAGCATGCGGTTAACTTGAGCAAAAACCTTAGTAAAATAAACTACGGATTAAGAGTCCTCTCCAAAAATGCTACCAGCGAATTATCTAAATTGTTCTATTTTTCTAACTTTTACAGTCTACTAAGATATGGCATTATATTCTGGGGGGACACACACTAGAAATTTAAAACTTATCTTTCGAAGTCAAAAACAGGCAATTCGGATAATCTATAAAATGAAAAGTAGAGATAGTTGTAGGGGAATTTTCAGAAGGGAAAGTCTATTAACTATCACAGCACTTTATATTTACGAGTGCATAAAATTTACATGGAAGCATCATAGCTTTTTTGAAAGTAGCTTAAAAACAGGGCTCTACTCTACAAGGCATGGACAAAAGTTTCTACTTCCACGTCATAAACTTATATCTTATCAAAGGGGAGTTTACTACTCGTGTTTAAAATTATTTAATAGTTTACCTTTACAAATAACTTCTGTTGTCAGCTATGATATCATGAAACAAAGACTATATAAATGGCTATGTGATGCAGAGCCATATAATTTAGATGAGTATTATAATAAGATGTGTAATGTTTAACGTTTAATAATTTTCGTCCCTTTTTCTGACTTGTTTTCGTGCCCCAGCTTCTCATTACTTATAATGTATGTTGTTGGTTCATTGAAAATAAATTTTATTATTATTATTATTATTATTTCGTAAGCCGTCAAACTCTAAATCCCTTGAATCTTAGTTAGACCTTCTATTTCATAGAGTCACATTATTAACCAAAACTCCATGTGTTTAGAGGTACAGATTTTGAAGTTGTCTATGCAAATGTCAATAATGGGGGAGATATGGAAGTGCAGGTCAGCAATCGTACACCAGTTTAAGAACAGCTAGGCAGAGAAAGGAGTAGTTTATTTCACCTGTGGAAACGAAAGATTAAAGACATGGCTGATGGAGACCGTACTCAAACTCCAACTGTGGGGAGGCGCAATCCTGAGGACTGCTGTTGTAAAGGACATCGTCAAAAGCACAAGGGTAGTTGCGTGGGTTTCTACTGAGCTAGTTGGGTGGATGGAAGTAGAAAATGTTTTCGAACTCCTCGAAACCCAGAATGAAGAAAACAACCAAAGGCTGGCGCGTCATATCGAATAAGGCAGATTCCAACATAGTGCCGAACATAGACGAGAAATCGTTCAAGATGCTTAATGGTATGCGCCTGAAACCCTATTTTGGACTGAACCAGCTCACCTTCAAGATAATTGGGAAGAAGGAAAAACTCGGATACTCTTGCGATAGGTACATTGCCTTCACATATCCATATACATACACACGCATAAGTTTGCTATTCACAAACCTGGCACCTGTAAGTGGCTTTTCTATAGTTTGTAAATAATCATGCTTGTACATACGTTGAATGGCTAGCTTTAAAATAATATAGTTATATGTAATGCGAGCAACTTACGCAAAAGTATCAGAATCACACTGTGTATACGTACACAAATTTTTTATACTATTGCGATTAACTATATAAATCACAAGATAGCAATTATTCATTTTGCATTTGTGAAAACATCGTATGAAGAAATATAATCGAATCACGTAACACACTGTCTACATCCTTTCTATGAAACAATCCATCTTTAAGACAGTCAGTGATTTGCTTTATAAGTTTATATAATTTATTATTTACTCATGATTTATGTTTATTTTATTTCATATTGTACACAAAGGAGCATCGAAACTTTAAGTGAATGTTAGAATTTCAGATGGCTATCAGAAGAAACACTAATTTCAGTGAACTCTTTTAAGATTGATTTAATTTTTTACAGCTATTTAAAATGATTTATGGTCCTAAAGCTGTATTGTTGAAGGTATTATACCTATCGTGCTTCTGGATAAAAAATAATAATGGGTGTAATTAAAAACTAACCATATTGATACAATTATCATTAGTTTCCAATTTTTAAATAAACAAGTATGGTGTACTATGTACAACAAAATATAATTAAAGATTAGTAGATACTTGCAATTATAATTAACACACACTATAACTAATAGTCGTGGAACAATATGCCTCTTCAGATATTCGATTTTAGTTTAATTCGGTTAGATTTTTTACTTTTATAAATTTATAATCAAATTTAGAAATATTACACAATTATTAACACTTTTACGTTGATTACATCTTCTTTGTGTACGATATTCCGTATATGCAAAATTCTATACAATTAAGGAAAAAAAAAATAGTGAGAACGGGTCGACCATCTGTTAATACCCATATGTAGAGCAGCGACCAGTTAACATCTTAAAATTACCTCGAAAAAATAGTCCTGCGGTCAAAAATTTGTTCCTTTGCGCTATACATTTACGCTATGGAAAATGCAATAATTGTGCAACTGTTTTGAAGAAATTGTTTTGTTGTACAAATTATGTTGCCTTTAATGCGAAATGATGTTTATTAGAGATTGTACACTTGCTTGCAGAAAAAGTAAGACAACTCTTATAATTCATTACTTATATTGACAATTGAAAAATCAATGGGACAAGTCAATTTATTCAATGTTGTGACAACTAAATAATAGCAAAATTTGTTGTAATTCTATGTGCCTTTATATTGACATTGGACAAGTTATAAATATGTAGGCAGCTAAACTAAAGTTGCCCCAGCTTTTTTTGTAACCGAGTGTAGTACAATTATTGTTAATTTGCATATACATATTAGATGTGTTATCAGATCTACCTTGTTAATAAATATAAATCTAAAGGAATAGTGAAACTGTATCAACAAAATATCAGTACTATGCTGCAGCTTCGAGTCTAATTAGTCTATATATTAATACACTTAAAGTGGAATACACATCTAATAAAACAGTTAGTTCTAAACCTTGTGTATAATGTGGTTAAAGTCATTTTCCGTTAGTGTATGATGAGCTCAAGTTATGGCTATTCTTGTACTTGGTAAAATTACAGTATTAAGTAATGGAATTTAGATTAAAAGCAGCAATTCCTTTAGGAGGACTATTATATGGTACTCTCATAGTTACAACGCAGGTGTTGAAGTGTGTCATCATTGAATCATAATTAATATAGAAATTAGTGTCTCTAGAAGGAAAAAACTATCATTATAAAAATGAAATGATTTGATTATACTAATTATTGTCATTATAGGACTGAAAGCTCATAGAATAGTCATGGTCTGGCATTTACTAAATGGGGTGGGTGATGTTTATGACTTGACATAATTGATTTCTGCTAAATAAAAGATCTTATATAAAGAAAATATAATACATTAAGTAATAGAAATAGCTCATTTAGGTACTAATTAATATTAATAATAATTTAGTTAATGAATATTTAGTACAAGTTAGATAGTCTAGTAAAGTTAAGTAAATGCCCAGCAACTACATTAGTTGTTAGCTGAACTGCTACGTAGGACTGGTACGTAAGGCGAAAAGAGACTCGTGGAGAAAATTATGTGAGGAGCTGCAAGATACCCCCGCATGCTCGCGCATCCACAAAGTCTTAGTCAAAGAGGGTAGTACTGCACTGAAGTAGGTTTCATCAAACGAACGGATGGAACCTACACAAGCACTCATAAAGAGAGCATTGAAGAACTGATAAAGGTGCACTTGCCGTCCGCTAAGATAAAAAGGATAATTACATCCACAATTGGCGAGGCTACCATCGTGGCGGAGGCGGAAGGGGGTTGCCCGCAGGGTGGACTCTTATCTCCTATATATTTGCACGAACTAATTTGCTAATTATTTTCACAAATACATAATATAAATTCTATTTATGCTGGGCGTGTTCCGTGGATAAATATCAAAGATCTTTCTTTAATCTCATTATTTATTATTATATCAAATGTTTAATTGATATTAATTATTTTATTTAGAAAACCAGATTGTATTACACTCTTTTAAAATACTGTTAATTAGTGAATACATCTCTCGAACTTGATACAAGTGAAATCAAAATGTAAGAGAATGAACGGTTAGAAGACGCTTCAATGAGGTTGTGTTAGGGAGTTATAAACAGTCCAGAGTTGGTTACGTAACATAGAGTGGTTTATTTATACTCTCAAAGACAACATATACTTTGAATGAATAGTAATGACGTCGTGTTCTACTATCAGACTAATCTAATGTAGGTATAATGTCTGTAGACAATTTTGAGAAAGTGTAGAGTATCTGTTCAGATCTCGTATTTGTTGATATAAATAATGTGGGTATCTTCACAATATTTATAAAAAAGCTTCATGGGACAGGTGCAGTTCTTTCGGAGAACTTAAGTGATCTCTGTAATGTTTTGCAAACAAGTATCCCTCAAACCATTATTATTACATATTGTAGAAATGTAGAATGAAAGATATAATACACTGTTAGAAAAAAGTGACGAACACACCCTGTATAATCTGAACGCGTATATATGGATAATTTTGGCGCTGCATAAAGGTTTTTCCTAGATCTCCTAGGGTTGATGCAACGAGTTTCAAATTTTTCTATAGCTGCAGTTTTTACTGAACGGCTCCGACAGGTGCAATATTTCGTCGGTATAGAAACCGAAGAGGGTGGGAGAGATCGGCCGTTCTTACTGTGGTTCGAAGGGGTGCTATATGATTGTACTTTGTGCCTCTTCAGCCGCGAGAACCGCGTGAACATAACACGCAAAGACCGCGCTATTATGTTCAATTCTATAGTGCCGGGAATGTCCTCCTCAAGGCAACTTGGAGCTGTTTGGAAAAAGTATTCACTATAGGAACTCTATGGGCGCGTTTGCTAGCGTGTGGACTGCGAGCGCGTCGTGCGTTGCAGTGGATTCCACTGATTCGCGAGCATCGTCGTACGCGACGCCAGTGCGTCAAGGCAAGACATCGGTGGGTGGCCAAGTAGAGGCACATTTTGTTTTTCCAATTTCAGTCCATATTCGCATGGAGCGTCGATGACGCGCGAATTTTGGTTCATTGGAGACGTGGAAAGCGTCAGCTCGAGTAGTGCATCCAACCACGCCATATCCACCGCCAACAGGGCATTATGGAATGGGGTGCGGTTGTACATGGTAGACGTACACTTCTGCTGCGTATACAGCAGACGATGACGGGTCTTCGATATTGTTTGCCGACGAATCCAGATTCGTATTGAGCGTCGATGACGTACGAATTTTGGTTAATCAGAGACGTGATGAGCGTCAATTCGAACAGTGCTGCATGAGGGATGCAAGGTGTTTCCCTGCATTAGGCGATGCCCCCATATGCTATACATGGACAACAACGTCCGATCGCATATTGCGTTTGTTGTACAGACCTTTGTAGAAGAGTACCACATACGAATACTCCCATGGTTGGCTTGTTCTCCGGATCTGAATCCGAGCGAACATGTCTGAGATATGATCGGTCGGACACTTCGACGTTATCCGGCTCCTCCGGCTAACGTTAAGGAGCGATGGAAGTGAGTTAAAGCAGTATTGTTGGATACTACCATACAACGACTTATCGACTCCATGCCTCGTCGTGTAGCGATGGTATGTGCTGCTCGCGAGGGATATTCCCACTATTGGAGCATCTCCTCCCAGCAAGGGTGCGCCACTTTCCAGGCGAGTGTAAGTTATGCTGCTTTGATACTACTTCCACACCAAATTTCATTGCCTTAGAATCACACAGTCAGATTATATAGCGTGTGCTCGTCTCTTTTTTCAACAGTGTAAGTACAAGTGCAGGAAGTATGTGTATTTATTGATAATTTTGTGAACTAAATTACCTACTATGATTTTTTACTGAAATTGTCTTGTACTTAATAACAATTCTTTAATGCTTTTGTAGTAATTATAACGGTAAATAGTTGTAAATGAATGTAGTTAATATGTTTAGGGTCATCTATTGTATTATCTCATTTACTGTTTGTAATATATGCATTTTTTCAAATAAGTAAAGTCTGACCACAACAGTAAGAGCTTTGACTAGATAACTGTCGTCAGTTAATAGGATTGTAGAGAATTATGTAATTGTAATTGAAATGTATAATGTTGTCGGGTGACAACAAAATTTTCTTCTTATAAATCTGTGTTAAAGAGGATGAAATCCGAAATTTAAAAATGTATAATTTATTATTTAAAATATAGACGCTTTCATACACATTCAAATTCAAACAATGTTTTTTGACAAATATTTATAATGTATGGTGTTGTCCAACGATTACACGTTGTTGTAGTAGCTCAATTAGGTGCAAATATGCCATGCCCAGTTTAGTTTATTTTGTACACGTTTTAGGAGAGTATGAAAAATTATGAAATTCAGTTTAATTAAGATTGATATTAGTTTATATAAAAAAACTTGGTTGTGTAAATGTTAAATAGATAGAGGCATACGCCAATTTCAGATTTACATTCTCCTTTCATTCCTCTTTACACAAGCTAAGTTGAAAATGCATGCATCTGTTTTATGGAAAGCCGATACGTATATATTGGAACATTATGTACACGTGTACATACATCAGAGAAAAACAACTACTTATCAAAGATTTAAAACTTATTTCCATTATATTGCATTATTTTCTATTTTTGAATGGTAGGATTACAAAATTTCAATCTATAACTGTGCGTAATGCAGTTGACAGTAGACATGCAAAAAAACATTAACATCAAAAGTTTATTGTATTACACTTTCTAACTTTCAATTAAAGATAAAAGATTTTAAATTTCGTAATAAATCATATCAGTTACGATGTTTTAAATGAATATTTCGAGGGGTTTTTAATAATTATTTTAAATTTTCACAAAATTTATTTCAATTAATGACGCTCTAACATTTGCAAAGAATCGTTACAACACAGAGTCTGAATGTGGATCAGGTACTCATCATCGCTGCTATTTCGGATTTTGTTTGTATTTGTATAATCTATTATACGGTTGGAAGGGTTGGAAGCCATCATATTGAGTGAAGTCATTAACGATTTGAATGGCGAGGGATAATTGATATCAGAATAAAAGGTCAGCGAGGTTTGTGTCAGTGATTTTTTATTCTCAGCGGTGAACCGATTCTATGGTGTTGGATGAATGGAAACTGTAAAACCCGTTACATTTCGTATTACATATTTGGAATAGGTGTATCTATAGACGAAACAGGTAGACGGCGAAACGCGCGACTCGACGTTACATACGCGCCTATGGAGTAAAAGGCGACCCGCCTGCGCCTCTGTTCGACATATGTTAGGGGCGGTAGCAAATCAACCCGCCGATGACATCTCTACCAACACCCGATGTTACTACTGAAATTATTTTCACTTGTGTTTATATTTCATAGTAGAGAGATATGCTACTTATATAATGTTTATGTAAAATGTTTCCTTTTTTTGAAACCCTAACTGTATTTTATTAAGCTACTAATACTAGTAAATAATGCACTATGTATGTAATGTAATTGAAATTCCTTCAATTTTTATAAGACAATAATAACAGTTCGTGACGTGATTTGTTGATTCATGCCAAGCTGTTAACCTTTCTGAAAGGACTTCAGAAGAACTCTTGTTTTTGTTTCACTGAGTGTAATTAATATAACACGAAATGCAGCATATATGTGGCATTCATGTTTTGTTTTGCTTTTTGATTTTGAAGCCAAAGTATTGTTTATAACATCTTTGAATTAATTCACATCTAACTCAAATTTGATTAGTTTATGATTAGGTTTAGGGTTTATGATTATCTTGAGCATTTAGTGGTTGAGTGTTATATATTTTCTTTAAAATTACGCCGTAGTATACTTTACAGATATTTTGTGTATAAAGTTGAAGTCACATTTTTTCTCAAAGTTAGCAATAGGACAACACAATGCATACTGTTTGGGTTAAAATTTCGCATAAAAACTTTGACCCTATGAAAATTTGTGGCCCGAAGAAATGTTTCTTGAAATCGATATACTTTTACTATTATTATTGGGCTTCAGTAGAATGATAAACCGAATACAAATCTTTAACAAAAGTTTTTCTGCAACAAGCTAAAGAGTTGAATAATAAGGGCATTTAAGAAACGCCAGTTAATGACAGGAAACAAATAACATTGGGACTTGTAAGAAAGGATTTTTAAACCAGCTAGAAGAAGAAATAGTATAACATTGTCTCGATAAACCCCGCTTTTTTCTTACACTCTGTTCACATCGTTTTCTGATCTATTCATGTGTTGATAAAAATAAAATACAGCATCCTTCTACATAAAAACTTATGGAAAAAAGCTGATTCGCTCATTTATGCAAAGCAGACTTTCATTGTGCATGCCAAGTAAGGCCAGCGTAGCTAGGATTCTATAGGATTTAGTTGACCTTGACAACTTGGAGAAAGTTTTAAAACTACATAAATTTCTACAGGATCGCATTTATAAAAAATCGGTATTTAGCCAAGCTGTTTAAGCACGTTACACCAACTGTGGAAAGGAGATAGTCAAATCAGTAAGTGTAGAGCAAAGTCAAACAGTTATGGCTATGTATGTAATGAATGAATTTTCTTCTTAAAGGATTGGGCGTGACATGAACGTTACTGATCAGCACTACATGACGGGAGTTTAAAAAGGATACAAATTATTCTCAGGAAAATCCTGTTCTATTAATTTTAGATAATCACATATTAGCTTAGTTAGGCCAAGAATGCAAAGCAATTACAAAACGGAACTCCCCACTTACATTTCCTAAGACATTTTACAATACGGATCTTTTTCTGTTGGATTCAATACTGTAGGAATATCTGCTCTTGACTTAAATAACTTCACCGATGAATACTTTATACCTTCATAAGTTATAGAATAAAAACTAGATGACTTGATTGCGAATAAGGAAGAACAAAGATTTATTAACTTTTATTTCTTGTTTGAGCCTACGATCTTAGCCGCAATACATGACAGTGGCGGCGAGAACAATACTTACTGTTACCATTTTTACTACCGTCAATAACTCTGGTGGAGCTGCAACTCGGACAATCGTCATATCACTATACCAAAATTGCAGTAAAAAGTAAACTTTTAAAACATAGTTTAAATTCAATTTTAATAACAAAAAATATGAAGAAAATCAGAAATAATTTATTAGGTGCAAAACAAAACAAGAAAAAATCAGACAACCTTTGAGTCCTTCGATTTATCATGCAGTGATTTATTGCTAATAAACTTCTTCATGTACAAAGAACAAAATGACAATCAATATCATCACATACTCATAACCAAATTACTTTTTGCTTGTGAAGGTTCTTCTTAAAGGTTATTATTGTTTATCAAAAACGATATGACGACGTGTATTACAAATTAGTGCATTATACATTACATTTAAATTTTTATCATATATGTATATATTTTTTTGAAAGCGATGTTATTTACTGGCAACTCACTTGTAGTTTTAAAGATATGATTTCAAAATGTCTGAGTTATTTTGTTATCTATTAGTTTGTGCTTTTATAGGGTGGTTTGAAGAACTCTAGATTTTGGAGTAAGAACCGCCGAATTTCACGAATTTGGCGTACAATTTCTTTTATGAGTTCTTGGATCGTTTCAGTGTGGTTGACATAGATTTTACTTTTCAGAAAATCCCAAAGGAAATAATCCAAATGAGTTAAATCGAATTTTCTTGACGGCTAGTTGTGGTTCTCAAAACGGTAGATGACACGACTTTTAAACTTGGTTTGCAACAACGTCATTGCTTTACGGGCGGTATGGCAGGTGGTGCCTTCTTGTTGAAACAACTATTCCATCTAATTAGTGCCAAAAACGTTTGTTAACATGCTACGGTAACGATTGCCGTTGACTGTTCGTAACATCACCATTTTCAAAGAAGTATATTCCGATTATCCCTCCTGCCCATACCAAACTGTACTCTTTTGAGGATACATCAGAAGTTTTTGCAAGTCACTGGGGTTTTCATTTGCCCAGATCCGACAATTAACGATTGTGGCGGAAGTGGGCCTCGACATTAAAGATGATTTTATTGTAGAATAAATCATCAGCTTGTAGTTGCTCCAAAATTCAGATGGTACAATTTCTACGCTATGTATGGTTGGTAGGCTGTTGAGACAACCGGATTTTCGAAGCAATAAGATGCAAATCTTTTGTCATAATTGGTTGGAGAGTACTGCGGTGGATGTTCAGTTCTTGGGCATAACGTCGAATAGAAGTGTTTTCTTGTTCTGTCATACAGATACTCACAGTTACGAGGTTTCGATCGATTTTTTGGGGTGATGACCACGAAGATCTCTCATCTTTCAATGAAAATGTTTGCTCAAATTGCTCAAAATCATAACGTAATTACGAATCGTTGCTGTAATACTCTCTCCATTTTTCACTATTAACAAATGTTTAGCTTTGCACAATAGAAGATTTATTGCCAATTTTTCGTATTTTGCCTTTAATTTTACAAAAGGAATAAACACTCACACTTGCGGGTCTTTATTCCATGTGCACAACAATCGCAACGGTAAGGTATTTAAAAGACAATTTGAAAAATTACAAATATTGGGAAACTACGTGTCTTTGCTACCATTTACTATAATACACATTGTAAATTATACCATATACTAAAGCTGCATATACATAGTAGTTGGATCTTTCTGTAGGCACCTAGCTGCTGTAATTTATTATTTCTTCATGTTCTTTTAGATATCAAAAGGCAGCTTTAGACCAGGACATTATTTGCAAATATAGTTTCAATTCCAAACATCGTTAAGAGGCCCGACTACCGTTTGACAGTTGGCGATGTTGCCACAGTTAAATTTTTTCATAATATAATGTTTTTATAATTTATTTAAAACGTATTTTAAAATCGGGCTTCATACACACGTATGTAGACGTATTTTGAATGCTCATAGCAAATTTCAGTAATTAAATCTAAAAATTAATAGTGTAGGTAATCTCGATTCCCGTATCAAGGTAACGGCCTGTAACGGGAAAAGAGATTGTGAAGTTAATACCGAATATTAATAGACAAAATTGTATGTGTAGATGTAAAACATTTGTAGAAATATGTGTGTGAAGCCCAATTTTCAAATTATATTGAAATAAAATCAAGCAAACGATTTATAGAATTATGTAGATATGGCACCGCTGTAAAATAATCAGCTGGTAGACGACCCTCTTAAGCGATAATAGTTGTGTTGGTTTTAATTGCATATATCAGTGAAAATTACACGTTTTATTAAAAATAAATATGTTCACAATCAAATACATTTTAATTAGTTTTTCTGTGATCCTATTCAAGTGTTCCCTTTATCAATCACTGTCTCTTCCAACACTAAAAAACACTACCAACAATATTAACGTGATAACACGATATGTACCTAGTAAAACTAATGTATCGATCACTCAACGGTTTTAATGTGTTTAGGTGTGTACTGTAGCAATGTCATTAAATAACTCATGTGTAAATAGTAAAGCTCCAGTTAGCTACAATAATTCATGTTGTTATGCGATATTAATAGAGGTCGATACTATTGTTTGTTACACATTTTTATAGTCTCTCGTACCTTGTGTATATACCTGTGAGATGACACTGTACACATGTAGACCTTACCTTCCAATTACCAACGGGTCTCCAGACAGGATTGTTTAAGAAAACAAATACCGGCGATGTCATTTTCCGTAAGGGCGTGCCATAATTTTGCACGAAATTGTTTTTCGAAACTCTTTTGTCTATCGGTGAATAGTGATACATCAACGTCGTGTGATATTTCCTAGAAATATAAAGCGTGTGTTTTTAGATGATGACAAAGTGTTTCAAGATTGAAAATGTATTCTTATTCTATTATGCAAATGTAGGTATAAATAAACTAAACAATAGTATTTAAATTATAAAATAATCGGAGACAGTGACGTATAGTAGATTCCTGCAGATTCTGCATAGCCACCTTATACAATGAAAAATGGTTAGGAGTGCACATTAGTAGTGCTAGCAATCAAACACTACCATGTTCTAATATATCTTATTATACGTTCACCATGCTGAATGTACACTACAACTAAAGGGGTGCAAAAATGATATAAGTAAAATTTTTAAAAGAATGACGCAAATTAAGAAATGTGTAGCTGGAACCTCGTTTTTAAACAAAAGAAGGTATCTGTATATTTAGATTAGTTTCCTGATTTAAGAAAAAGGTTTGAGTTACACATTCCTGAAGTTTTACACATTGTTTCACAGAATGTCATTTACACTTTTTTTGCTTCAATACAGTATGTATACAGTGTATTTTAACTAAAGTATAATAATTTGAAGGGAAACTAAAAGAGAATAGATTATATTTGAATACATTGAGTAAGCCATCAATTTCCATTTGGGTAAAATATAAATACAATAAATGCAAGGTGCTCAAATAATAATGTGACAAATATGATATATGAAAACAAAGGAAAACAATAGGAATTCTTTATTACAAACAATATAAAGCATACATTTATGTGTTTCATGTTTTGTAACTAGGAACAGAAACACAATCCAATATATACATGAGAATGCCGAATATTTAGGCCTAGCATGCTTTACACCTCCAGAAATTTATTGGCGAACAAGGTTTTAAGTTCACCAACGCAGTGTCTTTTTGAACAGTATTAGAGTTGGGATTGTTTTAGTACAAACAGGAAGTTTATTGTATAGTTTCATAAAGCCACAATATGGTCCTTTCTTGGTGAGAAATTATCGATGTGTAGGGTACCTTTTTTTAACATTGCATGTTGTAGTCGTGGCTAGCTTTAGAATTCTGAAAATGTTCACTATGCTTGACCAGGAACGTTATGCGCTGGTAAATATAGCGTTAAAAGTTTATTATATTTAAACATTGTTCTGCATGTTTCGTAATTACTAATCCTATACATTGTGGGTGCTTTTGAGTGATGAAGTGAGTGGTGACCGGACATTCTCACAACAGTATAATTCCATCTTAAGACAACAATGACAAAAGTGTTTTTAAGTTGTCTAATCCTGTAAAACACAGAATTTAATTTGCTGCACACTTTGTCAGTGAGAGTACCTATTCTATCTTATATATTCGTCTGAGTATGTTTCCAAGAACTTCTTAAATACAATGCACATTGTTTTTTCAGCATTGAGAATCAGGTAGTTAGTCTTACGCCATTGAGTTAATTTGTAAAATACACAGTCGAAAATAAAATGGACAGAATTTTTGTCACGCACAAGTAAATTCATATTATTAGCATATTTAATGAGAAAATGCATTGAATCTGATATCGTGTAATACACGAGTATATCGCTGAAGATATTGAAAAGTAATGGTCCAAGTACACTTTATTATGGTATTCTTCTGGTCAACGTCTGTACTTCAGAGTATAGCGTTCCTTTCTTGCAATGAAATCGCACTATTGGTTTCTGCTTTGTGAGATATACTAGCGATGATATTATTACCGTTGAGAATGTTCTTTTACATAATGAAGATGTAAAATCGCGCCATCTGATAACACAGAAAATAACAGTAAGTTAATAACGAAAACAACCCCTGACTCTCTTAGGGTTAGATCATCATGGTTGTAATATTTGTGCATGTTTCTTGCTTGACTTTAAGTGGAAAAAGAAAAAAAACAAGAAACATATTGTTCAGTGCATGTCTAATACATAATTAGATCTAATTATTAATGAAACAACTGCAAAAGCAATGATTGAGAAGGTAGATTCTATATACAAACCAAGTTCTACCACGTTACGTTTGTTGACAAAAAGAAAACTGCTAGATCTAAAAATGAAGGAACATTGTACAATATGTCAAAAGTAAACTCTTGATTGATACAAAGAAAGTAAAACATACACAGAAGAATCAAGGATCAGTATTCGTATCACACACGAAAAATCATGAAAAATCGGAAATAGTAATAAAAACTTCAGGCGTTTTACATGTGGGCGTTACGGTCATATGCAGAAATTTTACTGTCCAGAAAATTGTCAAGGATTTAACCAAACTCAAACGCAGAAGTTCAAACATAGCAAAAACAAAGAATAAAATCGAAGTCAAGGTCGTGCACACAGTGCGCGTCAAAAATCAACAAACAGAAGATTTTGGAATACATCCAGAGGAAGAAAATCCAATCAACAGCGACTTGCGGAAAGTTCATCAGGTGAAAATCAAGAAAGTAGTGCAACATTTTTTCAGGTTACAATGATGTCTTCGAACATTATAGACGAACAAAATGAAAACATATTAAGGGAAATTACATGGTTACCACATTGTAAATGACACTAAATATTTCTCAAAATATGTACAGTTAACAAATAGTAAATAAATATTAAGATAGGTGACGGTTATTTAATAAAAGCGTTAGGTATAGGTACTATTGAATTGATATGTGAAGTAGATGGAAAATTTATTGTAGTTACTGTTAAAAATTCCTTGTATGCACCTGATATGTCAAAAAAAAATGGTGAAGTATTTAAAAAGTCACTGACTTTGGTAATGAGTTGTGGACAGAAAAAGAATATTGTGAAATATTCAATCATGAGGACCAAAAATTGCCATTTTTTTTCAAAAATGAAAATCTCTTACATTAAACTGGCCATGCAAGTTCAGGAAACATTCAATGTTTTTCAAATAAACTTTTTTCTCAAAAAGAAAAATGTCACGGATCATGTAGATTTGAAGGATTTAACTCTTATGTGTAAAAAGCAATTAGCAAGTAAAAGATATTCATTTAGAATGTGAAACTTGTTACACTTCAAAAATGGGTAACTTAAAATTTGAAAATAACTCAAAAAGGACGAATAATGTTGCTGAAATTATACATAATTACAGATGCAAATAGCTGGCGTTTATTGTATTAAATTGTTTGACTGCTTTGAAAAGTATGCAAATTGAATTCAAAATCAAAAGGATAATAAAATTGAAGATGTGTAACTACGAAATTGAATATTTAAATAAGAATTTTTACACATTTGCGAAAGACGAAGGTATTTGGTTAAAACTAAGTCCGGCATACATACATGTGTTAAATGGAGTCGGCGAAAGGTTTAGTCGTACCGAGATGGATAGAGCAAGATATTAACGAATTCTGTTTTGGGAAATTTGGAGCGTCATGTTGTCAATTTAACGTAACACATACTTAATGGATACATGATTCAATTAGATAAGCGGATATGTATGTATGTACATCATCATGGCTCAATTTTTTAGTTAGTGACAATTCTTTCATTGCTAACTGGCGACACGAATTTTTGTTAACGTTATTACTATCCTTATTATTGTGCTGTAGTTGATGGTCGTTCTCGGAATCCTTAGGAAAAGTATTTTCGTTAGTAAGTTTTATCTCTGAGTGAGCAATTTTCTACATGATTTTTTGAAAAATTTTTGAATTCTACTGCTGTAGTATTTTTGTTAGAAGTAAGTTATATTGACATTGCTCATGCAATTAAGAGTATCCCATCTGTTTTTTTTATTATCATATTATAACAGTAAGAATTCACAAAGCATTTAATCTGATCATCAATATATATGATATTCAAACAAATTAGAACATCAAAGTCATAGTAATACTAATATCAAGTATTCAATATGTTGTTGATATCACACATATTGAGCTATCAAACTGCTTGTAATGAAGAATTGCGTAACACCGCTAACCGAAAGGTCCATCTTGTAAGTGTTTATGTTATAACCCAGATCTAAGTTAGAATTCATCTTCATATTTTTAAAATACTAGATAGTTGTAAAACAAAATAATGACTAAAATTTACAGCACATACGTTGGTAATAGAAAATACAGGATCTTATTAATTATGTTACTACTAACTAATTATGTTTTCTTTTTTGAATGCGCTTATAAATTGCTCGTCTGTACTTAGGCTTGGACTATCTCAACACAATTCTACATTACATTATGTTGTTTGTATTTTCCTTTGGATTTTATATATTGTTTAAATACCTACTCTTTCTACTTTTCCATTATTGCATAATTGATGCATTAAGTGTTTAGAAAATTCTACTCTAGAATAGATTTGCCTGCAACTATAATTAGCTCATTGTAAGTGAGTGTTAAGTTTGTTCGTGTTTTATACATTTATTTAATCAAAAAGGAAATGCTAAGAGTATACTTATGGTTCTGAATCGGTACCTACTGATTATTAAGAAAAAATGTATTGTTGCATACATATATTGAATTTAATGTTTAACTGAACTGCTTATTAAGGCAAGACAAAAACTACGTTCTACGAAAATAATAGCAAATTTATTAATGTGATACCAGATACCAACAAGATGTACTGTATTATGTTACGTTATATTATTTGTGAAATAAATACATACATAATTCGTCAAATATCTTATATATACAAGAGTTCCCTAACTAAATAATTTAATAAGTTAATAATAAATAGTTTGTTTAATACCCCATCGATACTTCTTGTATATAACCCAATATCGGATAGTTAAGGAACAATATTTATAAGATATCTAATAAAATTTCTAACAATTCAATATAACCTTGAACAATTTGTTCGTTTTAGAAAGACTATTTGGAAGTAGGTAATTATTATAATTTCCATTGAATTTTTATATGCGTTGTATGTACCTATTTTTTTTGCTATCTCAGCGGTTATGTTACAAGTAGGTGCAGAACATAACAAAAGCTTTGGCTCTTAACGCCTTTCAAACTGTTCTTGATTTAATTTATAGGAAAGGTGTAAATTATTTCATTATACCTAATTTACGACCATACTGAAAACTTCCTGACGATTAAGTCCTCCATGGAGCAATTAATGGCCGTTTAATTATGTTTTATTCTTTTTTTGCAGCGTCACTTCACAACAAACATTCGATTAAGTCACATCAATGGCATAGATCATTGTGAATAATGACAAGAACTTATATAATACCATAATACGCGCCGGCCCCGTTGGTGGTCCTGCCGCGTAGTTGGATTTTGTGTTGTTGAGTATTTCTGAAAGTTTTTAGAATCCTCTTCAGAAATACAATTTCAATTCTTTTCGTCGTAAAATAGATGTATGTGGACTGCCAAGATTATCTATTTATGAGGTAGTATTAATATAAGATATTTGTTTTAAAAATGATTTTAAAATTATTGTTTATTTTTCTTCTTAAATATAATAATATATAATATAATAATTAATATACAATCTAGAAAGTATCCGGAATTTTTTATATTTACAACATTAAATACATTATTGTTTTCGTTTATTTATACCACTTACAATATTCACTTTTACGTGTTCTCGCGGTAACATGGTTGTTGACCAAAACAAGTATCAATAGCTTCTGTCAAATATAGCAGAGTTTGTATGATCTGAAACTTGTGTAGCTATGTCACAATTAGCAAAAAGGCTTTTGGTGGAATATTTCTATAAGAAAGGAGTGCGAAATACTAAAAAACTGATTAAATTGGCTGACCTTGGGCAAAATGCAGTCTATAAAGTTATCAGGAGAATAAAAACTGGAGTTGAAATGAATCACAAGCCAGTTTCTTGACGACAATGTAAAATTTGCGGTGTAACAATTAGACGCCCTGGTTAACTTAAGAAGACAAAATCCTCGTTTAGGATCTCGGAAATTAAGCAATAGATTTAGAAATCAACGATCAATACACCTGTGTTTAGAAACAATACCCAAATCACTGAAGAAACAAGGTTACGAATCCAGAAAACCAAAAAAAAATGTGTGAATGACATTATTAATGACATATTCAATAACGAACGAGCAGTTTTGAGAGGATGATTTTGAAAACAAACAGGCAATAAATTTTAACAAGAGAGCGCGCAAATATTGAAATTCCTTAATTTCTGGTAAAAGTAATGGTTTGGAGACAATATCTAGGCGTGGTGCAACTTCTCTTTGTATTGTTCAAGGCCACGTTCATAGCTCAAAATTTGGCAACATTTGGCACCTATGTGGCTCTGGTCTCTTACTAACATGTCAGGTTGTGAGGTTCCACCAGTTGCTCCTATGGCACCCTAGTAGCATCGCAGAATTCAACTTGACAGCTTACAGTGTTCTAAGGGTAGCTTGGCTGTTAGATAGGATTGTGACCCATCCATTTTTATGCAGTAAGTTCCACATGCCCTCCGCGCAAGTGCAAATAGCTATTATTTCAAGCTGGAAAATGGAGGGAAAGCTCGTTAAGCTGATGGCTTTGCCATCTACTAGTTTGTCTCGATCTCCGTCTCTTCAGACATCAATACTCGCGCCATTCGACGTTTTCGGGACATCCATAAACCAGAGGAAGATTCCTCGTCTAGATTTGAAGGTTTGAGCTTTAGTAGTCTAATTGTTAGATATGTCTACATTGCATCTTCCAGTGAAACTGAAGACGGGCAGGATCTTATATGCTTTTATGACCAGTGGTTCCGTCTGTTCGATGTAGTTGAAGATACTTGTATGGTCCTCTAATTTTGTCAAAGAATCTTTTGTACCCATTACATTTTGTTCTATAGGATTGCTTCTGGCCGCAATACCAACTGCAACCGAAGAAGCCCAAGAACTCCTTGGCGGCCGTCAGCGTGGAAAACGTGATCCTCGCGATGCCTAAACAGGCTGTCTTTAGGAGTTTACTAAAGGCCTAACGACTGTATAGTTAGGTTTGGATTTTGGTTTAAGTTTTATATTATTTTATTACAGTATAGGCGATTCTAACAGGCGGATTTTAAGTTTAGCACTCAGATAGAATTTTTCCCAATTTCCAAACTATTCACTATTCAGTGAATACCGCTCTATTATTATTACAATAATGCTACAAGTCTGTTTTATTAAATTCCATTAGACTATTGTATTATAATGTGCAGACTTTTAATTATGTAAACAATTAAATCAAAAAATAAGTTACACTTCCTATAGGAATATTATTGACTTTCATTTTATAATTTCTTAAATGTATCTGCTGATGCACTTCTTTTAATTTCTTTGCTTTTTTAGTTTAGAAACATACGTGATATCTTACATGCAACGCTATTAAATGAATTATACCGACGTTATATTCTGTGGTATTAGGTTAACGAGCAAAAAAGTTGTAGAATTATCTCGTAGGTTCGATGAATGCTAAAATAAAGGCGCGTGGCAATCGACAGCACACTTTAAGAACATATTGGAAAAAGACACACACTTCCGCGCAAACCTTTCTTCTGTCAGTTGGCGAGCGGAGACTTGTCGACCGGAACCGCCGGCAGATTTTAGGGTTCCGGATACGCAGATAAATAGTTAATCAAGAGGGATGAAATTAACTTTAAAGCTTTGTATAATAGTTTATATACGATGTATATGTACGTGTAATATATACAGGATATCTACTAACAATCTTTGGTTTTATGATTTTTAAACAATTAATTTGAGGAGCTAATATTTTACCTTGCGAATATCGTTCTAATATTAATTTTTAAATTTGTTTTGTTATAATTTTTAATTTAATAATTCTTACAACAAAATGTAATTCACATAGAATAGTTTTATAGTAGTACTATTATAGTATGGTAGTTAGTAACAATATATGTTACAGTGAAATGCCTTCAATAAATTATATTCGTTTTTGTTGCTCTAAGTTGTGATTGTTATGTTTTGGTCATTTTTAATTATTTTTTATAATGCAACCCTGATTGTTTAGATTCCATATTTCGTATTTTCGCATATCTCACTATACCTTTGCATTGGAATACAGCTATTTAAAATCTGTCTAATTCCAGTTAGAATGTAACGTATTTGCTTATTAAAATTTATAGCTAGGTTTTGACCACGTCATAATAGTGTAGATTTTCGCCTCTAACGTAGTTTACACGTCGAGTTACCGTGATCTTCTAGCTTTCCTTTCACACTTTTGCTCTCAAAGAAGCCACTTACATTAGTGACAAAATGTTGAGTTTAGAGCAAAATAGAAGGCTATAACATACAGTATTAAGTTTTGCTATAAGATCAGAATAATGATGTTTCCACGTTAGTGTCTTCATGTGAATTTCAAAAAAATTAGTATATTGATATCATTTACCTTAACAGTTACATTAAATTTATTTTCCATTCGCAATGCACGGAAAACCATAAGACGTGTTTTATTTAAATTGAGTGAATTGCAGACCATTCCATTTGAATCACTCACACAGATTGCGCAAAAGTTCATTTAATTTATCTTGTAAATTTGACAAATTTGTCGCTGAAGTTACTGAAAAATAAATTCAAAAATTATACAATATCGTTTATAAATAATATAAAAAAGTATGGGGCTCTAATACGAATAGACAGATAGAGGAACTACACGCTTTTACAAGATTTTCGGAAGATTCAATATCACAAATTGAACTACTATACAAATAGAAAACCAATCAGCTATCGGTAGAACTTACGACTATATCTATAAGACTATGAATGGCAGCTGCGGTTGGGTTTTTTTTACTGTTGGCTATTTTTAAAATATTTTTTTTCTAACTGGTATATAAGTCTAGAAAACAGCGTAGTATTCAAAAATTTAAGAAAAACTATAAGTTAATGAGACTAGTCTGTAGTTGGAGTGTTGTTTGAGTGTTTTTTATGTAACGGAAATGCTGAAGCCATTTTTAGAGCATTTGGAATTTTTTCCTAGTATAGGATAAAATTATTAATCGGGTGAAAGATCGAGCAAGTAATTGCGATACATTACGTAACCAGCTAAACGGGATGTAATTTGTTCCCGAGTTTCACCTATTTTTTAGCCTTATTATTAAAATTTTCAAGTAAATTATTTTTGATGACGCTTGAATCAACTTGATTAATTAGCTTTTAAGTGATGAATCACACAACTGGTTCATCAATGAAAATAAAAATTAAGTAAGTACAATGGGAGTTAAAAATTCAGGGTTTATTTATGAAATTGTGAACTAAACTGTTTATGTAAATATTCGAAAAGAAAATCTTTGAAATTACTTTTTTAAGCCAATTGTTTCTTAAAAAGGTGAAAACCCTAAACATTCGACACAAAATTTAAAGCGGTAGTTACTAGAAAATGTGTCAAAACAATCATACACATTATGACAATTTTAGGACATGAATGAAACTTTAGGACAAAGACAGTTACAATATTTTTCATTTAAATGATATTGACATGGTATCAAGGATAATTTAAAAGTCTCACAATCTAAAAAAAATCAAACGTTATCACTTACAAATAATTTAGAATTCCAAATAACGTCAAAATAAGCGATTTTATGGTATGTAGAAGGATAGTATTTTTATAGTTATGTAATAGTCAACACCATACAATAATTTAATTACCAGACTGGAACGTTTAATCCGCGTTAAAAACATATATAATGTTAACTGAAGAGATATAATAAAAAATTTCGACAGAAATCCGATTGACAAACGACAACACGGCAACTGATTGTGAGAAACGATTTATTGTATCTATTACCCATAAAAAGATTATTTTAGACCGAACTCCTAAATTATTTAGCTAGTAATGTGTACAACATACGAAGTAGGGAGAAAGAAAGTTGACTCGCCTTCAAAAACTAGCATAAATCAGTTAGTAGATTTTAATCTGGCATACAGAGTTATTAAACCAATTAACGTTGTTTACACTTATCGACTATTCATTAACACTTTAGAAGGTAGATGTTATCGCTTCCTTGACGCTGAAATGTTAATTTAAAGCCGACGAAACTCGTTTATTGTCTGACGGTAGCAGACGTATTCTTCACAAGTTGACGTATTTATTGTTATTACGCATTGTCGGCGCAGTCTTACATTACACTTACAATTTACCTGTAGATTCTTTAAATTATTACCTGGAACGTAAAGTAGTTTCTGTCTCATAAACAGTAGGAAGACTACCTTAACAGTGTAATTTAAGATGTAAAATGTTTGAAACGTAAGTCGAAGTACCCAATTGTTTTAAAGTATCTACGTTAAAGTAAGCGCAAAAAACATGTTAAATTTCACAGTTTTAGCTAAAATGTATGTCATTGTTCCTTAATACCTTGGTGTACGATGGTAACTTCGGTCAATCGAACAAACTAATAATAAGTTTAGGGTTGTTCAGGAACTAATCAATCCCTTCACGGTTCTACTGCGGTGGTCTAAAGTCCCCGCATAATGCAATAATTGCACCCCGTCGGGCGATATATGGCACCATTATCAGAATAACACCGGACCATTAATTCTTTCTCGCCTTCATCAACCTTGCCAAAATAACCGGAAACTAACGCCAAACACGTATCATCAACTTTTTTAATAATGCGATGTGTAGTGTATCCTAACTTTGGATTAATGTAGATCAGAATTTGTGGTGACAGTATCTATATTTAGGTCGATATTGCCTTTTGGCAATTATTTCTATTATTTATTCAAACTCTATTTACTCTAACATTAGTAATTATATGACTGTTTTAACAAGTAAGCTCCCAAGCTACCGTATCAGACATAACTATTAAAATGTTAAAAAATTTCTATAATCATATATTGTTTTGAAAATGTTGCGGTATTTCCCCTTCATGATGCCTGGCTCTTACTTTGATAACGCTCTGTCTCGACAGGTTTTCCCTAGTTCACTTCAATATTATTGATTGTTTGCTTGAAGTAATCTTCACACAAACTGTTTACATCCATTTCATTTATAACGAGTGCAACATTTGCAAGATGGTGATTTTGCGTTAAGGATACAATTCTAAAATTATATAAATGAAAATCGAAAACTGTATATATAAATATGTTCTATTCACTGACGAAGCACAGCTCACCCGTAATGGTATTAATAATCTTCACAATAAGGATCGATGGTCCGATGAAACTGTTAATGCTACCATAGAACGCCGATTTAACGTTAATGTGTGATGTTAAATCGTCAATTAATTGGACCGTTCATACATTTCACATACCCTCAAATGGGTAAATTGGTTAAACATGTCCTCCAGAACCAACTATCTCGCCTCTCTGTTTTATTTCAAAATTATTTATTCCAAAAAACCTAATTACCTATATAGAAAGGTGCTGTACAGGACTGACGTGCACAACATTAATGTTAGGACAAGGGACCTACTGACGCCTCCTTCCCATTACATTGAAATTTATAAGAGAAGTTTCTCTTATAACATTGTAACATTTTATACTGCATATCCTCATAATTTTAGATCTCTTGCTTCGTCTGCCTTTGCTCGTAGCCTGAGAGATCACCTTTACCGACTCTGTTAGGCTGGCCTGGCGAGTGTGTTGAGCATTGGGTTCTAGTTTTTTTAGTTTTCATTGCATTATATCACAATCTGTATTGCATGCTCCGCATATTATTTATTTATATATTTTTCTTTCATTACAATTTGCGTTTAAGACTCGAATTTAGCTAGTAAGAGTAGTTTAAGTAAAGGTACTAAAGTCAGAGCAGCTGTGTGCTTTACATGCCGATGGTGTACCTTTTGATGGCAGGTTTATTTTGTATTATTATAATTATTTATTTACTGTAACCGATACCTTTTCTTTTTTCGTTTTTTTTCTTTCTTTCTTTCTTTCTTTGTAATTTGATAAAGTATGTATTTTTCTTTTTGTCATCAATAAACAGCTATTATTATTATTATTATTATATTCGATGGTCATCTTACGGGACGAGAATACTTAAATTTTCTACAAAATCATTTACAAGATCTATTATAAGATGTTTGACTTAATGGACGATAGAACATCTACTTACAACATGATGGAGCCCCTGCATACTACAGTCTATAAGTAAGAAATTTTTTGAATAACACTGTTCCAGACCGGTCGAGGTGGTCCATATAATTGGCCAACTAGATCGCCAGACCTTAATTTTCTGGATTATTGTCTTTGGGAGTGGTTTAACTCTTTAGTATATGCAACTAAAGTAGACATTAGAGATGCATGACCAGACCATATAATGAATGTAGCAGCAGTTATAAGAAACAGGACGGGTAATATTAATAGAGCAACCAGAGCTATTAATCAGAGAGCTGACCTATGTTTAGAAGTAAATGGTGGTATTTTTGAAAACTATAAAATCTAACCAGTGTGTTATAAAGCATTTAATAAAAAATGTTCATTGATCATTGCTTACCCTTGCATTTTTGTAACAGTGGAGCATAGTACCCATGTTTATAAGAAGTTTTATGTTTATTTTGGTTCCCTAATTATGTACCTTAAATTATTGACATATTCTCCTGAATCACTCTGTACATTTATAAAAATATTCTCTTAATTCTGCAATTTTGCTAGTATTATTGTAAAAACTTTTTACTGAATGCAATTAAAGTAATTATTGCAAATCGGAGTTTCGAACTATTAGAAAGTGAAACTTCACGTTCTCTAACGTTATACCTTCTAGTACATATTTTCAGAAATTCATAGTAACCCTTAATATAGTTTCAGCGTAAAGATAAGATTGAACCAGTTGACATACTTTATTACGATAGTCTTATTACAGATTAAAGCAATTGTAAGTACTGATTAGGAATTTATTTCATATCACATTCATTCATTTTACTACATACAATATATGTATAAGTACTAAATTTAACAAATTAGACAAATTAGAGCTGAAAACGTATTATTCGATATTTTAACACAAGAAGTTCATAAAAGTTCTATTTTTTATTTATGATATTTCTTTGTACAATTTTCTTTGTTGTAATTTTTCCATAATTCACACAGGTAACTAAGTATTTTATAAAAAGTAAACTTCTAATATGATACACTGGGCTTTTAAGGTTTCCTTTTAATAAATTAAGGCGGAAATTTGTAAATATCAAGGAACAATCAATTAGCGAACGGAAAAGAAACCTTCCAACGGTCTTCCGGTATTGTTTCATATTTAGTAGTAAAGTATTATATAAACAACGCTGCGGGTGTTAATGTATCATAATGTAACTTGTATGTTTGTTGAATGATTGATTCATTCTATTCCTCATCTGTAAAACTGTTATGTACCACATGGATTACAATAAACGCATTCGTATGCTTTTATACAACAGTTAATTGGTAATTTAATAAAATATTAACCTAAAGTGCATGTCAAGAAATCGCATTATTTTGTCAATATCACTATTGTTAGATATGTAGGGGAAGTATCTGTCGCATAAAAATATAAATACGAGCGAAATTTCTATAATTCCACAAAGTTAGATACACGAGATCTAGCCTTCCGGTGTAAAAAAGCCTCTAAACATCTTCAAAAGTTTATTTATTGTTAAATATACGGGGTGTCTCAGCGAGACCGTTCATTAGAAGTTTGCAGGGTTCTGGCCAAAATATAAATTTGAAAATTCAGAATTATGTATAGTCGATTATATTCTCTTCAATGAAAATATTATTAGATTTCTAGCGCTTCCGGATATACCGGAAGTCGCCATCTACTTTGTTATTTTTAATGAAACATCCTGTATATTTTTACATATTTGGATTTACCTATTTTTAAGCTTTATAAATACCTTTAGTTTTTAATTTGATTCGGGCGTTTTGTACTTATGCGATTTTTTCTAAAGAAATTTGCTATATAACGGACCTTTATTCGAAAAATCAGAGAACGCTCGATTTTTCGGATATCAATGTAAAATTCATAATATGCTATTATTATTAATATATCTACTCTTCGAAATTTTGAAGAATCATAATTCAATTTTTTTCAAATGGCACCCTCCATATGTTATCACTTAATCACCTTCGGCGTCCAATTTTACATCTTATTTGTCCGACATATCCTACACCTAAAATTGATTGTTTAGGAGATAATTAGATTTTTTGAAAAATGCACACGTAACTTGTCGACACTTATCCACTGTGCCATGGCAAATAAGCGTTTTCAAAGATTTGTTGTCAAAGTCTAACCTCAAAATCATACTTCGTCGTTTGATGCTTGAAACAAGTCCACAGTTGTCATATCTGGAGATCTTACAGGCCAATTCCTAACCGTCTTACCCACCTGTCTTCAAACATCGAAGTATTATCCATTTTAACTCTTTATAGTAATAATGTAAAGGCATTTAACGGATAATTATTAACTCACAAGCATCAAACGAGGAAGTGTGATTTTGACATTAGACTTTGACAATACTTCTTTGAGAACGTTTATTTTCCATGGCACACTGGATAAGTATCGATGAGTTATGTGTGTATTTTTCAGAAATTCTAATTGTCTCCTAAACTATCAATTTTAGGTATGGGAGATGTGGGACATAAAAGATGTAGAATTGGACGCTGAAGACGACTAAGTAATAAAATATGTGGGGTGCTATTTGAAAAAATGAAGTTATGGTTCTTCAAAATTTCGAAGAGTTAACGCGCCATCGTAGAGTAACCACGCAATGTAGACAGCCGTTCTCGGCGGTAAAATATACTCCAACATGTTGTTTAAGCATGTTATGAATTCTAAATTGATATCCGAAAAATCGAGCGTTCTGTGATTTTTTCAATAAATGATCGCTATAGCAAATTTTATTAGAAAAAATCGAATAACTACAAAACGACAGAATCAAATTAAAAAAACTAAAGGTATTTATAATGCTTAAAAATAGGTAAATTCAAATATGTAAAAATATACAGGATGTTCCATTAGAAATAACAAAGTAGATGGCATAATCGATGTATATATGTATAATTCTGAATTTTCAAATTTATATTTTGGCCAGAACCCTATAAACTTCTAATGAACGGTCTCACTGAGACACCCTGTATATATTATAGAAGTATACATATCAGTTAGTAAAAATGCCGAGAGGTAAATTGCTATCTGAGGCGGAAAAAAACAAAAATAGATTGTTATAAAGGGATAGGATTTTTGAAACGAACCATAGCTAAGACTACGTCAAAAATCATGCTAAGTGGACTAATCAAAAATTAACTTAAAGACAGTGCTCTTCGATATTTCGGTTAGCCTCTTCTAGTAATGTAACTGCGCAACAAATAAAATGGTATTTAAATTTACCAGTAACTAACAGACGTTTATAATAAATTTTATCCGGTAGCAAACGTTTTCGGTAGCTAAAAGAGATTTCAAAACCACCTTTAAAGAGACACATAAACAAGCAACACTGAAATTTGCGCAAGATCATGTGAGATCGGATCAAGAGTGAAACAAGATCCCATTTTCTGACGAGAAGAATTTTAACTTAACGGGTCTGATGAGCCAAGTCCGAAACTTGATAAAACTGCCATATCCACAAATCTGTATATATTAAAGAAATTCTCCACTATACGAGAATCAGATGCTCACTGTCACTAATAGTTATCACAGAAGTCCAGATTCGTTTGTAATGATTTAAAAACAAATCGCTAGAATGTACATCTCTGATGGAATTAGATATTATCCATAAAGTGATAGACATTTTGTTAGTCTTTTTTAGAATATAATGCTTTTAACTTGTTGTGTACTGAATCGTAGAGCTGTACTGTAGGTGCTGTGCTCTTCCATGACAATGCTCGTCCACATCCGGCTGGGCGCACAGCAGCTGTTTTGACGGAATTTGTCTGGAAGTTGTTTGATCATCCACCATACAGTCCTAATCTCGCTCCCAGCGATTTTCATGTTTTTTTGCAACTCAAGAAATTCCTGTCCTCCTTTTGGCAACGACGAAGAGCTACAGATATCTGTCACATGCTGGTTCCGCACAGTTCTACGACAGCGGGATACAAAAGTTGATTCCACGATACGACAAGTGTCGCAATTCTGGTGGTGACTATGCTGAAAAATAGATGAGACATTGCTGTACTTGTTATCAATAAAGTTTTTCCTGAAAGTGTGTTTTCGTTTTTTTTTACAAAAATAGGGAAACTTATTTTCTGGATACACCTCAACAGGAAGTATAATAATTTATGCCTAAAATTTTTATATGAGCACGTTTTAGTAACATTTCAAATTATTGCTTTCTGTTAAAATTAACATTTTTTATACAATTTGCATAACAATGCACTGTACGGTTATGGTTGCTATCGTAAATGTTGTTTGATTATGATATACAGGGTGAGGATTAGTGCGTCAAAGCTCAATATATCCATTCATTTTTAAAGATATCACAAAATGTTATATACAAAAATCATGGATAGTCTTAAGCTACATATTTTAAAATTGTTTTCGTGTATACAGAGTGTTTTATATTGGTAGAGTGAACCAAACATACATTTTCCTAAATGGGACACACTATATATTATTTCAAATTTACATTAAGCATATCTTCCTCATTCCTTCGATATAAGATTTCATTGAGTTATACCGAGTATCTCAGAAGTTATGGTCAATTTTGTCTGAAAATCATTGCGTCTTCAACGTCCTGTGTATTCCACACGAAACAACGTGAAATTGTTTTTGTACTGGAATGACTTTTTTATATTATTACAGTTTCATAGCAAAGCGATAGTTTGCCAATATTGCGAAAACTGTGTACAAGGCGATTCAAAACGCAAATGCATAATTTTCTCGTCTTACTTAAATGGAACACCTTGTATTTTAAATTAAGAAATGAAGGACACTGTATGCACTTTCATTTTTATTAACCACTCCCTATATGTAAAATCATTAATTTCTGAGATATTTAATATTTTCTCAATGAAAGATGAGCTTTTTCAAAATAATTGTTAAGATATCAAATTAGCCATGAAAAAATGACAGCAAAGGGCCACTAAATCATATATTGAGATAAACTTATTACATACACGACAACTACAAAATGTTTAACCTATGGCGGTAATTAATATTTAATTATTTAAACCAAATGTTCGGGATATAACGGATTTCACAATAAATGTTCAAAATGTCCACCAAAAAGATCAAACAACGTTGTAATTATTCTTCCACTAATCGATTTGCATTTCTTAACATACAATCTCCATATTAGTACACGAGAAATTTTGAGAAGAGCAGTTACATGGCTAGCCCAATGTTCAGATATATAGTTTCTGTATTACAACATCTACGGACAACGACTTTGAGCAGAGACTGAATTATTGACATTGGTTTAATGACATATTTCACGAACAAGATTAGAATCGCACTTTCTTTTCGGATGAAGCATGGTTCTATTTGTCTGGGTATATCAACTGTCAATATTACAGTAGGTAGGTACCTTATCGACACAGAATCCGTATATTTTTGTTGAAACTACTCTCCATCCTGTCAAAGTTGGGGTTTAGATTAGAATGTCCAAAGGACCGATTATTGGATCAATTTTTTTCCATTATACAATTAACGCAATACGGTACAGAGAACAAATATTGCAACCCTTCATTAACAGCTGTCACGATGATAATTAGCCCTAGGGTACTTCCAACAAATGGAGCACTCACACATACTGCACAAGAAACTATGAACTATTTGCAAGAATACTATGGTGAACGATTTATTATTTCAAATCGATTTTTCTCTTTGGCCATCTAAAAAATAACGTATTTGAAACACTACATAATCTCGATGAGCTTGAAGAAGGAATTACAATAGAATTGCCGAATATCATACCAGAAACACTCTACAATGTGTTCAATAATATGAGATGTGTGCATTGAGAATAATGGCGGGCATCTTGAATATCTTTTATAAAATATATACATTTTGAGAGATGATCGAGGATAATGTTTTACAATAAAGTTGTAACCTATTTATTATTGTTTATGATGAACAATCATTAATAATTAATAAATTCATATACTTCTACTTAAAACTTATTACATTGGCATTTGTTCACAAATAAAATATAAATAGTAAGCCTAACCATCAGAATAAATAACTTGTTTACCAATTACGCAGTATTACTAAATTAGTGTAGCCAACTTATTACACTTCAAAATGTTCGCAGTGTATAAAAATAATACGTTCTGATTATTAATATTTGTCGTTGATGCACAGGAAAATAATACAAATATCCCAATAAAAGCTCTATAAATGGTAGCAGGAACTTATCAAATCGTTTCAGAAAATGTATGAGAGTGACTATACAATGTCGTGTGGTAGTAGTACACACATTTTTCAATTAAATACTTTACGTTACTTTTGTAACCTAAATCTACACTCTACAAGTAATAGAAACAAACCTCCTTAGATGCAACAAAGGGTCAAGTTAAAGCAAAAGAAAAAAATGGTACCTGCGTCGTAATTAATTTTTTGTGTGGCCACTCAAAGTTATATTTAGTTATGACGTCATTATGGTATAATAAACAAACAATTGGACCTAAATACCATTAATTATATTTCGTTGATCGCGTCATTATTACTCTAGAATTTTCACGTGTAAATAATGTCGGCTTTTTTATAACTCTCAAAATTTTCTGAAATTTCGTCGGCGGGCGATTTTACAAGCAGTAAACTGCCTAATTAATTGGGAATGTTTTTTTTTACTCGAGAATGATTACAGGAATGGGTGGGAATGTACAACTGTAAACAAGCCACGCATTTATGTATTTATAATGGGACTTGTTTGAGCATGTTAGATAGGGTGCTCGTAAAGATGTATATTGTTAGAAGAGAATCAGATAGAAATGGCAAATTTTTATGTGTACTACTATAAGCACTTGTAGATGTGTGCGTATTGGTTGTCAGTTCGTAATTAAGAGGAATTGTATACATGTAGGCATAATTGTAACTCTGAACCTCAACTGAGAAAGTAAATTATTTCAATTAGAAAAATATTACGAACACCGAATTCATTACCTCTTTCATCAGTGTGCAACCGTCACTGTTCCGTACGTTCCTAGTGGAGTATAATTATATTGTCTCTTACCTAGTTTACCTTACTTAGATTCAAAAATAAGACTAAATACATATTTTTATTATTTTTTAAATTTGTATAAATTTTGGAAATTACTGTTTATTGAAAGATGTCAAATAGTTTTTGGATTTTTGAAGGCATTGCTATTTTGTTTATTAAGATCGCCGGACTTAACAGTACTGGTTATTATTTTTTTACGAGGAAACACTACTTGAAGTCATAGAGAGGATGTTATGCTCATTTATAGGAGCAAGATTTCGGTAGTATAATTTGACATTTTCGACCAATAGCTAAACTGGAACAATCACTTAGACAGAGTTCTCAATAAAGCCACAACGGCTTTATGGACATGCCAGAGGCTGATAGTGAAAACCTGGGGCTCAAACTAAAATGATATACATATATTAAACGGTAATATGCCTCATAGTCACCTACTCTATTCTAGTATAATGATTAACGAACAGACGACGCTAATCAAGTTGCAGACACTGCAATAGCTTGCCTGCCCAACTGTTACAGTAGAAGTGCTGCTAGAGCTAACACCATTTTTAACGTACACCGTTTAAGACTGCCATACCGTTTAGCAAACGGTGACTTAATTGGACGTATAAAGATTCTAGCACACCTCCAAAAAGAAGTAGAGTCTTTATATAGCCATTCAGGGTGCCATTTCCAAGTCATGAGGAATGCAGTTGCGGAGGACCAAAATTTAAAAATGAATCATTGTCTGGTACACAGATGGTCAAAGATGGATAAAGGGGTGGAAATCGGAGCTCACAGTCCAAACACTAACCTCTTAAAAGCGTTAGTGTTATCTCCAACGATCTACAAGGCAGAATTACACGTTATACACTTTTGCGTTCGAGAATACCTGAACAAATACATGAAAGAAGGAAAGATCTACATATCTGTATCGATAGCCAATCTCCCCTAGCGGATTTGATTTCAAATAGCTTTGAGTCTAAACTGATCTGGGAATGTGAGGCAATGTTAGGCAGTTTATCACCATTCAATTCTAGGCCACTTCAACGCTAAAGGAAATGATAAGACAGATGAACTTGCAAAACAATTTTTCCAGAAGTCAACTTAGGAAAGAACTTCTTGCCAAATAGGAATAAGAAGCTACTTAATCTTAGAAAGTTAGTCTTAGGGATACTTACGGGCTACTATTACAATAGAACAAGTATAAACTGTTTATTACAATGCATGTTCGAAGTGATCTTCATTAAATTCCATATATAAATTTACTCGTTGTAAAGAATTAATTAAAAAACCGTACGTATTCAAAATTTCCGTTTTTTCTGTCCTAAAATATACATAAAAGCGTTAGCGTTGGACTTCGTGTTCTATGGCTGCTTGTAGTGCTTCTAGTTATGCAGTTAATATTGATAAATTTCATTTTTTAAGTAACCAGATAGATAAAAATCTAAAGGGGTTAGGTCAGGTGATGGTGAGAGTTAACGGTCTGTACTAATGAACCTGTCACAAAAGTTATCCAGATATCGTAATGTATCATAACCTACATGAACTGGTGGGTCATCTTGTCGGAAATAACTTCTTTTCAATTCGTCATCATGTAATTGGTTCACCAATATTTTCAAAATTTGAGTACAATAGCTATCTGTATTGATATTATAACGATAAAATAAGATCAATTATACGGCGTTTGGTCATGGCCTAATTTTTTGTGGATCTAAAAGAGTGTCAACAAAATTATGAGAGTTTTCTGTAGCCCATGTAATTTTTGCTGTTAATATAACCTGACAAATGAAACCATTACCCTGACATCAATGTTAGATCTACATAAAATAGCATCTTTACGAAGATTTTCATTAAACTCTTACAAAGAATTCAATATTCAATTCTTCGTGGAATATCAACAGACAGTAGTTGCTGTGTTACGGTTACTCTATACGGATGCATATGTAGAGGTTTAACTAACTCTTGTACTACTGAACCATAAATCTAAGATAATTAAAATAAGAAATTCCGGGTTAAAAAAATCAAAAACGCATTATACTAGATTGAACTACTAACAAGTAGTAAGTTGTAAGTTGCGAATCAAAGTTGCGAACTTTTTAGGACTTGCTTCTATTGATTGCCTAACGTCGTCATCAGTATCTTCTGTTAAAGTTTAGTAGATTTTACTAAATTACAATACATACATACATACAAAATTACATACTTATACTTCATAATTAATCCACAGTAATATTAACCAGTTTTAATTGCAACAATAGCATGAAATATTACCCAATAAAAATATTCTTACATCAGGTCAGTAATGAGCATTAGAAGCGGCCTTTCTCTGTTTCGTTTTACCTGGACATGCGTGTAGGGATATAATGCGTAATGTGCGTAGCCCGAGACATTTCACCCTTTTGTAGAGCCAAAGGCATAGAAGGAGGCGTTCGATGAGGCATTACTTTTCTCGATGATATCAGATCTCGAGAAAGAGGCATTTTAGTCAACGAATATCGATCTGCCGACAGCGATATAAAGTTGTGGCACCGGTTAATTTGATTTATGACAGGAGTTTTTAATCTAGCGAAAATGACCGTCGCAAATTTGTGGACCTCTGCGATAGATAGCCCTTTCTAGTTTTTTTTTTGTGTTTCCCTTAAGCGATTATATGTAGGTTCTCTAATGCGTGAGAAATTAACAGATTACAAAGCAAATTTTAATTTCATAATTATAATTAAATATTCAACTGCATATATTACTGCTGACTGATTACTGTAAAATAATTAATTTCTATACAGCATAGCACTGCAGTTGTAAGAAATTGCATATTAACTTCAGTTGTAAGGATACTTGCCAAAAGAGAATAATGATAATAATGCACTAGTAATGTCCTAAAAATAATTATGAGTATTATAGGATACAGTGTACACACGTTACTTTTTCGTAAGAAAAATTGGGACAAAGATTTACTTTTTACTTCAATAAATAACTAACACATTCCATTTCTTTTCTCTTAAGGTCATTGACGAACTCCTACAGCAGAAAACAGAGCCGAGAAGACATCCAGATGATATCCGTTTGAGGTCGTTCGGACATCTTATGACGTTTTATGGACGTACATCTGCCACAAATATCTCAGAGAATGTCTTATGGATGTGTATAATCAATCCGATGAATATATGTAAGATATCCGTTTGAAGCTGTTTGGGCATTTTACGGACGTACATTTGTTACTGACATGCAATAATCAACAAATAAAAATCGTTAGAACGTGGGCGTATGCTTAACAAGCAATACAATTGCAAGTAGTGAGGTCTCAGCAAATGCTAGTGAAGTTCTTGCGTCTGGTTCTGCATTCCATTTATTGGTTACTATATTCTACTCAAATTCTTTTGTGAAGTTATGATTTTGAATTCCACTTCGTCTAAACTATTTTTTTGTACTAAGATTGAAAATTATAAGTTGTGCCTGAAATTGAACAGCAGCCCCTAGAGTGTTGTACACAGAAAAAGCAGGAATATATTTCACTTAAGAAGAAGCATTTTAAAGCTTACTTTGATGTGTTTTTACATGTAATGTCGGTATTAATTGTAGGCGTTTCATTCCACGCGGTCTAATTATGTTCGAATAATATCCATCCCGCAGCATTAGTTGCAGATATATTTTTAATAACCTATACATTCCCTATTGTTCAGGTAATATTTGCAGACGTAAACACTTTTGCATAAACAATCCAGTTTTGTAAAGAATAATAGCATAACATAAAAACATTGTATTGTATTTGAAGAAGAATCTTATCCGCTATTAAAGGAGAAGATATAAGATAACACAAAATAGTAATCTGCTTATATTGATCAACACAGAGAATGTTTGAGGCACACCTTGAAATAATTAATTACTGATTTTTTTAAAAATTATGTTTAAAATAGGTGCCTCATGCGATTTAATTGTTGGTTTACTGATATAATTTAGGCATTAGAAACTTTGCATGAAACTCGGCACTTTAGTAAATACATAAGATATAATAAAGAAAATAGAACAATAAATTACATTTAAATAAACAAATCTTTTATTTAAGATAATATCAAACAAAATATATTCTTATGATATAAAAAGTTAGTTCAGTATTTAATAGTAGAGCAAAAACCAAAACAGTTAACAAATAAAAAAATTGTTATTCATACTCAAGTAAACTGAATTGTGTACTACACTGTTATTTACTTATGTGTAGACTCGGCAAAGTGGGACAATGCAGTGTGGTGAGCAACGTAGAGGGGTGGCACGGAAACTCGAGCGTCCGTATTAAAGCACACTTGTTCAGTATTATTCCACTGCTTAGTGTGAGTGCTTATCAGTACACACATACTTACTTAGAAAATGTCGTATTTAGGTACGTTTTGGAAACGGCGTATTGCGAAGAAACTAGAACAGGTAATAGCGAGTATGCCGAATTTAGAATGCGAAGGTGATAGAATTAAATATGTAAGATGCGATAATTATTTGACGTCCACCAGCTGGTGGCACTGGACGTCTACCAGCTGATGGAAAGCCATTTAAAAAGTATAAAACACTATTCTGAAATCCGTGACAAACGATACAGCGAAGAATTAACATTTTATATAGGTGTTTGTTTTATTCTATGTAATCTGCCGTTTTAGAGCAAGAAGCATTTGTTTTTTTCTGAAGCAAGTATTCGGATTATACATCGGACATCAATAAAAAACGTTATGTTGAAAGAAGGAGTAAAGCAGAATTGAAAGTATTAATTGAAAGATTTTGTGGTTGAATTGTGGTTATCTATTACTTGAAAATGTTATTAATAAGGATTCAGATTTTCCCATACTAAGACGAATTTGTGAAGGAGCGATATAACATCACTCGTTGTGGAATGGTCGTTTTCATCATTAAAAATGTATTTATTCCGCACACTGTACTCATTTGATTGCAACAAGTGTGGAAATATTTAATGATTCAAATATTTAAATAATGATAAAAAATATATTATTTTTTATCATTATTTTATGTGTAAACATTCATGCGTCCACATCGCGTATGCTCACTCATGAAAGTCACAAACATAAACGAAGCGAGCATAGGCACCTCCACGTTGTTCTCCGCACTGTACTTGGACTTGCCCTTCTTTGCCGACTCTATTTATGTGAACAGAAGTCATTCCCGCATTGAAAAGGATCAAGTTACCAAACTTTTTATTAAATATAAATAAAAATGGTAAAGTGACAAAATTGATTTAACAATTCTTTTGGGATTAATTTAACTATGAAATTGGAAAGGCCATTTTATATGCTTTTTTCGTTTTCTTGTTTGAATTTAGCTATTATTTTCATGTACAAAAATTATATTTGCTCAAAAAAAAAACGCGAAAACGTATATTTACGCATTAGTCACGGCCTAACTAGATTTATATTCTTGCTTTTTGCGGTTCTCTACATTCATGTGAATTTAAAACTTTTTACAACATGGAAAATTCAAATAATAATTCAAATATTTTACTGTTTTTTCTCCAATTACTTATGTAATTGTTTAACCCACTAAAACCATTTACAATCATTAAGTAATTCTAAAGTATTTCAAAAGATTCAATCTGTCTCTGTGTTGTCATGTTTTGTAGTTACATACGTTTCCAAAGCCTTTTCTTATTATTTAAATGTTATTTATTGCCTAAACAGAGGAAATAACAACAATAGCATTGAGAATTTATTAAACTGTGTTGAATAACATCATAGGACCTATTTGGTCGGAAATAAAGTAGACGTTTTTAAAAGTTATTTTGGAAGAACGATTCTTGCAAATGTATGCCGTTTTACAGTACGGTCCTTTTAACAGACGACCGGTTCTTCTAAGTTTTACAATTTAAATTATTATATTTAAGTACTTCTTGATACTAAAAAAAAAGAATGTTAGCTATATACTTACATGTGTATAACCAACACTACATAAGAGACACTATTATATTAGCCTATACAAAACTAAGAAGGCAATATACGTAACATAAAGAAAGCTTACTTTTTTATGTATGTGTTTTTTTACATGTAGTGTTGGTGTTAATTCTAGGCGTTTCATTCCACGCGGCCTAATTATGTTCGAATAAAATCCATCCGGCAGCATTAGTTGCAGATATCTTTTTAATAACCTATACGTTTTCTATTGTTCAGGTAATATTTGCGGACGTATAGAAAAGACAATGAAAATTTACTTAGTAGCCACAACGCCCTGCATCTTATGATAGCTCAGATGCCGAATAGAATAAATTAAGCGTGACCCGATGTTGCCCACAGCACCGCCTACTACCCTCCGAATAAGTTATAAATTTCGGTGAAAAATTGAAAACAGCGGTGGTGGCGGTTTTATTCAAGGCCAGAATTGAAATACTCTCACTATTTTACGACGTGGGGACGAGTCTTGATTATAGGGCGCTAATTTGCACTACCTTTAAATGAACCACGATTTTGAGTTATGGTCATTTAGTGGTCTGCTGTTCTTTGTTTTAGATAATCGTTTCGGCTATTTATCAATTTCTTGGTTATGCTTGGCGGTGTTTGTAATATCATTTAGCGATGCATTATGGGACGTCCGTTCCGTAATCTCTATTGCAGTAATTTATAGTATTTCCTTCTGAAATATTAGTTTGGTCTCGATGGATAATTTACTGATGCATTACTAATTACTATTTAGGAATCATATTATAAATGTTGATTTAAAAAATTATCTCAGGAATTTATCTCAGCAATCGTTGAAGACAACGAATGTTACTTTTTGCTGTTGGTTTAAGATGGTACTTTGATGTGTCCATTCAGTAATCTATGGATACAGATTTGCGTTCTATATTAAGATGCATTTATTATGATAACTTTATTTTTCCTGGAAACATAAGTAGTAAATAACACTATATGTATATCTATATACATTTTTGTGAAAACAGTAAATGAATTTAAGAAATATATTATGCATATCACAAAGACAAGAATTTGATATCCATATATGATCTATGTCCAACATAAAGGAATTATGCTTGGTACCAGTATGGAAAAATAACACTGATCAACAAATTTAAAGTTTTTTTCTGGTTCCTAGTTGCAAATAGATGAACTTGATTCATTTTTTATACTGAATTCGAACCTACTTTGGGTTTTTCGCTGGCAAATATAGTTGCAGAGAAAAAATGGATTTTGTATAGAAATAAAACGCTGAAGAAATTACATGCATTTAACATAAGAAAATGTACATAATACCCATTAAAACGTTATATTTGACAATTCTTTTGTGTATCGATGTATTAGGGTCTTCTCTAATCAGTGACCGGCAGTAATCACTAAAGACCGCAAGAATTGGTTCGATTCCAGTGGCAGAACATCGGGAGCGTTAACGGCGCGCGCCTATCGTACGAGTATGTACATACATATGTACTGAAAAATGTAGTTTGTAGGTAGTCATCGTACGGTATTGTTGCATGATCATGCATGCAAGTACGCGTACCTATAATTTGGTTGCAACGCATTTAAAATGTCGAAAGTTCGTGAAAATGCTTCAACGTGTTTGTTTGCTAATAAGGTAATACCTTCGACACACGGGCAATCGTAATGGCCATTAAATAAATTGGCAATTTACAAAACAAACTGACACAGGATGCAATTGACGTTCGCGCAATGTTGTTATGGTTGTGAGTCAAATTATTGTTGTTTGTGGTTATGTTCGCCTAGTGGCCACCACGAGAAGCAAAATTCTCGTATATAATGAAATCCCAAAAATGCTTCCTCTCCATATCCGCAACAAGACGAAATATATTTTTTATTATTTTTAATTCTATTTTCGTTTCTTGAGAGAAGCTCTAATGTATAATATTGTTTTAATAATGTAGAAGTATAAGAGAATAGTTTCACAATTCGCCTACCCATCTTCAATAACTTAACCTAATATAGCAAAACAAAACTACACGACCAGAAAATAAATATATATACATGACAGTTTACAGCTGGATAGCACCGCATCCATCTGTAATACAAGCGCGCTATTTTTAAATGTATTGGCGATGTTAACCGATTGTCGGCGATGGCCTGATTTTTGGACCATCGCCGTTTCTAATGGCCATTAGTTGAAATGGCGATATTTATGGCCATTACTGTTATGGCGATGTGAGACATGATAAACTTAATTGCCAATTTACAGTTAATGACCATTACGATGGCCCGTGTGTCGAAGGGATAAGGTTGTATATTATGTCTGTGTTTTCATTAATTCTAGTATAAAGTTTCTTTAAATATCGTCAATTTTTATTTCGGTAAAGCAGACATAGTTACGCCCCTGCTACCGAACCACACTTGCGGTCTTGAATTTCTCTTAATCACCCAACATGTTTGCATCCCATCTTTCCTGGTATTGCTTTTCCAACGTTGAAAGGTCTTGATGGAAACGCTAGCCATGCTCGTCACTTATAGCTCCCAAATTGTTTGGGAAAAAATCCAAATGAGAATGTTAGCGAGATATGATATCCCATTTTATGGTAAACTGTCAACATTTCATTCACGAGGTTCTTAAAATTTTCCGCTTTTTGTTGCCCAAGAAGCCGATTACTACAGATTTGAAATAATATCATACCGCCTTTTCTTTTGCTCGCAGAACTGCATCGAAGCCTTTGTCATTCATTAATTGTCGGATTTGAGGACCCACAAAGATACCTTATTTTATCTTGGCTTGCTGACTTTTGGAAATTTGTTTCTATGCACTGAAAAGCACTACCGCTAATCTATGCTTTTGATATGTAATAGAAAAAATCTGAAGACAGATTCGAATTTAAGAGAAAATGCTACATACAGATTACCTAGTTGTGTTTGAGAACCAAAAACTCTGTTGATCAGTGTAATCTAATAATCTAAGCTAGCACGTTGGTATCACAGTTTTCGTACATTCGAACATTTAATAGTTTTTACGTAGTGTTAAAATATAGTCTCTTATGATGGATATTTAACTGCTGAAACAGATATTTATAGTCTATCTTATTGTAAGTTATATTACAGCGACGTAAACTGAAACTTTTGCGAAGACATTTATTGCCTAGATTTTATAGAAAAAAACGTGAATTTAAACAAAAGTGAAACTTTTATGTAAGACCGGTGATGCAGTTCAGCTGGTTGTCCAACCTAGGCACCTGCCCACGCACTCGGCCTATAAATTCATCCCTGTAGATGGTATCTGGCACGATTCTCCCAGGCCCCTGTCGACAGCTACTCGTATGCAAATCAATCCCATTTCATGGACCGTTACCGCACTCATTTGTTTACATTGTGTAACTCGTTTCATGATGACAACGGCCTTTATAAGAATACACCTTGTTACATAAATCTTTAGTCATTCATTCGATACCTCGTAAACGATCTTAATGAATGTTGTAGAATCTACTGTCTACGGTCTTGCATTGTAGTGTATTTTTTTATTTCTTTTTTTTTAAACAGCGTAGTAGTACCTACTTTTTAAACGATGTTAATAATTTGGTTTGCATGTTGGAATTTAAAAACTAACAAAACAGGATGTCGTTTATATCAATAATAGGTTGTCTAGTTTTCTACATACAAACAACAAAATAAAATAATATATTTATTTATTTTTTTTTAGTTAATAAAGATGGAAAATGTGGCATTTGCAATTATTAGAACTGAAACTAAAATGTAATGAACGTCATTACAAAAGATATGATTTTAGAAAACTAAAGCGATTAACTAATATGAAATCAAATAGTGTTTACATCCCAGCTATGACCTGCTGAGCGCATGTCTGTACTTCAGTTTACTGAAATTAACAACCGAAGTAATAGTGAAGTAGAAAGTGAAGACAATGATTTAGAGTACAGTACCTCATTATCTTTACTTTAAAAAGAAGAAAGTATTCAAAACAAAAGCGCAGCTGGAAGAAAAGCTCGTCTTATGACTTGTTCAAAGTTTTCCTGGATGAATAGGTGCTACAAATGTTTACATCTTATATCAATTTATATGCCACGTAGCGCAACAGGCAAGGTAACGTCACTCAGGAAGAAATAGAAATTGTCATTGGCGTGTTGACAACAGGTATAATGATGTACTGGTCCCCGATCTACTGGCAAATAGTTTCATAATTCGTTGGTGTCAAATGCTATTTATCGTAAGCGATTCGAATATATAATGACGAATTTTCGTTGCTGTTAATGCAGAGCTTAACCACTCCGACAAGTTTGCGAAATTGCGGCTATTTTCTGATCTGATCAATGTAAAATTTTTGAATTCTTATTCTTCACTGCGTTGATAAAACAAAAGTTAAATTTTTGGACCGGTAATACTGATAATTTGGTTTGAATCCTAGCAAGGTTTTGGTAGTAAACTCAACAAAGGATACAAAGGGCTGGATTTGGGCTCGTCAGTAGTAGTTTACAATGTAACAATGTACTGCTTTCACTAGGCAGTTTTCCCTACCAATTTATTTTCGACAATTTCTTTGCCACGATATCTTTATTGAAAAATCTGACGAAAATTGATATTAGAGTAACCGGAACAACAAAAGGAATTGTTAAAAAGGAGGAATTGTAGTTGCTATTAGTATTGATCTATTTTTGATAATCAAATAGTTGTTCTAAACTGAAACAACAATAGCATCGTAAATATATCTCCCAATGCTCTCAAATGTACTACCGATGAAAAAAACTGCGCGTCATTCCCAAAAATTATTGATAAAGCAACCGGCTTTGTTGTTTTTATATAATACAAATATCGATTGTTAAATGATATCGAAGCCTTCCACGGTCCAAGTCTCTGTTATGCTATGAGGGCTTCTGGGTTCTGACCGCGTCATAGTAAAGTAAATATATACAATACAAAAGTAAAAATTAAAAATAAAAATACATACACGTTTCGCCACTAATTTAAGTGGTTTCTGCAGGAGCAAAACTAGGCGAGGGACGCGAGAAGGTTATGATAACTGTACGTGTAAACTACGCTAGCGGCGAAAACCTTCTGACAGGGGCAAAACCTAGACGAGAAGCGCCAAAAGGTCACGGTAACTCGACGTGTCAATCACGCTAGAGACGAAATCTTTCTGATCAATTTTTACTTGTGATTTATTTTTGTACTGTATATATTTACTTTACTACGTCGTGGTCAAAACCAGGAAGCCCTCATAACAAATATGGATTGGTTAGATAAAATGTTGGTCTTTATCGCAGTGGGATAAACGGTGAGAAATGGTATTGGTGTCTTATTTGCCAAGTTATTGATATTTGCATGTAAAATAGTTGCCAATTACATGGTAGCGAAGGCGGACATTTGGCTCAATTTACATTCCGTCGAAATATTACAATAACAATATGTATTACAAAGAGAAAGAAAAATAAACACCAAAACAAGGAAGTCGTTCTTCGCAATTAGAAAATCATGGAGCAAGCAAACAGATTCGATGTCTAGTTCAAAACATAAGAAGTTTCGAAATTAATACTTATATTTTTTAGAAGTAATAACTTGTTAGCTTAAAATAGAAGAATGATGGTAGAGATGAAAGAAGATGAAGTAACAGAAATATATAATGACTGTAGCAACTTCTTTTTTTATGTGTGGTGGGTGCTTAGTTGCAGTGTGTCCGTAAGCTGTATTACTTGTCTGGCTATCACTGCAACTCCCACAGTATAGTTTTCTGTGTGTAAGTTGTGTTTAAATGGCTTTGCGACAGCATCATATCGCCTTTTATAATGCCGCGCTGTTGATCACTTTGCTCCCAACAGCGAATGGTAAGTCGATCCGGATTTCAATCCTCTGAAAAAATGTTACTGTTCCTCCAGAGAATTGAAACCCGGCTCCTACCGTCCCGTCACAACGATAGTCGGCCGCCTAACCACTGCGGCTATCGACCCGTCATACATAGCAATACCAATTTTGTTTTTCAGTGGCAATTAAATAAAAATGTATTTCTCAACAAAAACTCTCCTTAAGACATTCTTCTTTCTGTCGATAGTACAGTGTGTTGTCGGATAGGTATCCCAATAGGAAATTTTTTTTAATATGGATGTATGGAAAAAACATTCTTCGTAAACGTTTTTGCTTGATCTGAAATACACAGATAATACTAGACTTCTAAATTAATATCATAATAATGCGTAAAATAGTTGGTTTTTGTAAATTTTGGAGTCACATATTAGTTGCATTGAACGTAATGCATTGCATATCGTGTTAGGTTAGCCATGTGTTAGGTGAACTACTGTCATACAGTATTTAATTGTCAAAATGCGGACACAAAAAAAAAGAAAAACTTTATTATGGTTTTATACAAAATCTATTCTTTATTAACGTTTTTCATTAATACACAAATAATGTTTAACTTTTAAACATCTTAATAACGTACAATAAGTCCCTTTTAGTACCTAATTATTATTGGAAAAAATGTGGCTCCAAAATTTACAAAAACGAACTATTTTAGCCATTATTATAATATTAATTTAGAAGTCTAGTACTATTTGTGTATTTCAGATCAAGCAAAAACTTTTACAAAGAACAATTTTTTCCATGCATCCATAATAAAAAAGTTTTTCCTATTGGGACACCTATCCGGCAACACACTGTATACGGAATTAATCGAATAAACCAGACATATGCTTTAATTTAACAAGGATTATTTGGTGTACTGAAGAGTTAGAAAAACACTTTATTGCAAATTTAATAATCTTGTAAAAAATGGTCTTTATCCAGATTTAAGGTTACTTTTAATAAGCCATTATGTTGCTAATAATCTAGAATTACAGACTAGAATGGAACAAATTTGCTTTTGACTTAATTGACATCACGAAAATCTGTTTTTCTAGTTTCCGTTGACTTGAACTGTAAAACTTTTTAGTATGGATAGCTAATAAAGACAGTCGTCAATGATTAACTGATGACTAGCGAATTTCTTACTCCGAGGAACACGTCTTTGTCAGCGACACAGTGTGACTTAGCTAGTCAGACGGTGCAAGTTTAGCCAGGCATATGTTAATGCGTATATAATGAAAGTTGTTTCATACTATCAATTGATACTGTTTTGTTGTTTATGTTTTACTAATGAATTTTAATAGATTGTTAACATAGACCGAGAAAGGTAGGATCTCAATCTTGATAATCTTTTTCACCTGATCGTAATGCTACCATACAAGCAAAAAATATGACTGAGGTCATATCAATATCTTGCTTCGAAATCTCATAATTTAATATATTATATAATTTAATGATTAATATATGTATTTTTTGACCTTTATGTACTTATCTTTTAATTCCTGATTTATTTCCACTTAGAGGTCAATAAAACAACAAATAATTAAATACCAATTTATTCCATAACATATAATAATATGTTTTCGTTAAATAACTTCTTCAGTGGAAGAAATTGACATTTAATATGTGTCAAATTACTAATAATATAAATATAAATTGCCATGCCTATCAATAAAATTATCTAAAAAACAAAGAATTCATTGATATATCGAATTTTAATTATATTCACAAGTAATAATGAAGGAATACTGATTTAATACAACGTTAGAAATTGAAATGATTTGAATTATTCGTATATCAATCTATTTTTTGTCAAGCTCTAACAATTCTGTTCAAGGACTAGGGAAAAACATGGTTAGGCTTAGGACTGGCAAAAAAACCTAGTCAAGAGCTGGTTTTTTTGCCATGTTTTTCCCTAGTCCTTGAACAGAATTGTTAGAGCTTGACAAAAAATAGATTGATATACGAATAATTCAAATCATTTCAATTTCTAATGTTGTATTAAATCATTATTCCTTCATTATTACTTGTGAATATAATTAAAATTCGATATATCAATGAATTCTTTGTTTTTTAGATAATTTTGTTGATAGGCATGGCAATTTATATTTATATTATTAGTAATTTGACACATATTAAATGTCAATTTCTTCCACTGAAGAAGTTATTTAACGAAAACATATTATTATATGTTATGGAATAAATTGGTATTTAATTATTTGTTGTTTTATTGACCTCTAAGTGGAAATAAATCAGGAATTAAAAGATAATTTAATGATGTGAGCTTAACCTGATACAGTTTATGAAAACCTTCATTAATTTAGCAAACATTAATAATGAGCACGGAGTAGTATAAATACTAAAACTGAGTGTGTATATTTAAATAGCGTAAGTAGAACTTGCATTTGGATTGCACAAACTTCTTACTATGATATGGCGTAAGCTGTAACGTTTAAATAGTCAGCTTTTGTTACATAGCTGTTCGTTACACAAATTGTAGAAAGGCAGTTAATTAGTATTGACGACTAGATTGCGAGGTGTAAAATGTTTATATAACTCTTTTCGGTAATCACAGATACTGCAATATTTTACATAAGAAGTACTTCTTTCTTCATTATTTTGTAAATATCAAACAAATTAATTTCACCACTATTTGTGATAGCATTATTAATGCGTATGTCTTTCATTCGGACTTGTTTCGGAATGGTATCACCAACTGGCTGATTAGTACTTTCAGAAATATGATAAAAATTATTGTAATACATAGTACCTGCCTACTATAACGTTACTGTATCCATATCTGCTACCTTCTTCTATATCGTTGGAATGTAGGAACGCAACTAATAATTTATTTTAAAAATCCCATCTTACTTTATAATCTTGTCACATATAATGCAATAAAGATGATGTATATGATATCCTCATTTAGACTCGAAACCATTGACTTAATTAATTTTGAGAAGCACTCAGATTTCGTTTAACTATTCTTAACTAGATCGGAATATAAAATCACAGCTCCGTCCGTATAATGTATATTAAGCTATTGTATCCCTTTTTTGGGTGGTCCCTCGAACGTGAACTGTTGCTAAGAAGAAATGTTGCATCGTTATTTTATTTTTATATTAAACGCGCCTGTAAGTCTTCAAAAATTAAAAAGTATTGGACATTTCGGTCATAATATCCAGATTGTTTAACACATCATTTGACAATTTCGATCTTTTTTTTGTCCGATTGGAGAATGTGTGGTACTAGGTTAAAATTGTGTGTAACACGAGCTGTTCAACGGAGTTGGATAATTCGGATCGTGTCTCATTTACCACATCACTGGCCCATAGTAGTATGTATGTAGATGCATATGTCTACTTATGAAGGTATGCATGTGGTTGATAAAGCTGGTTGTATATTACATGATCAAGAATCTGTAGTCGAGTACTTATGTTAAATACGAAATAAGCAATTTAGTAGCAAATTGAGCATGAATAAAGGGTTTATTAATTTGTATTATAAATGAAAGGTGTTGGTTATGCTTATTCTGTTTACATGTTCAGATTATTTCTTAAATAGTTCTTAATGTATAAAATTCTTTTATTTTGTGAAATTAGGAATTTTTGGAATTTTGGAGAAAACTAATCTTGTATAGTTATATTATTATAGAGTATAGTTCTATTATAATGTGATTTTCTAAAATCTAGTTTGCTGTGACAAATCGCCTTACAGACTAAAGTCTTAAATGTGTATTTCCGTTTTTAGTACATATGTATATACATAAATCGACGGGCTGCAGATTAAATATCATTTCTTTTGAGGCAATTTCGTACTAGAGTTGTGTAGTAATAATTTCATAGTACCATGTTTTTAATAAAGCTACAATATTGAGTACGAATTAGAGTACCTTGGATCGATTTTACCATGAATGTGGCATTCGTAACAAAGCTAAAATTGCCGGGTCATTTGAAGTAATGTAACCGACCATAAGCACCTGTCCTCTTTAGGAAGAGATAGGGTCTTAGATCGCGTCGAAAATTTACATTCACACAATAAATAAAAGACAGTTTTTCCTACTAGATGCACTTTTCTGTATAAATTATTATCACCGCTTGTTCGGAAAGATGTATTGCTTTATTAATATTCAGTTACTTTGTGTCGAACTGAAAGGACGGAAGAAGAAAAAGTTTGAGATTTTTGTTTAGCTATAAATGCATAATGGTTGAGATCGTTGATGTATCGTTTCGTTTTTTTTTCAGTATCTAAATTATACGTATCTTGTAATAAAAAAGAACTAAATTGGATTTAATATCAAGAGACACTTACAAGCATCTAACGGTAGATATGTTAATTTATTTGTAAATTAATATGTTATGTAATTAGATTTAGAAAATGTATGCATGTAATAAGCACTACACTATTAGTAAATATTTTAAAATAGGCACGAATCGTGAATTTTAAGGTGTAAATATAGGAGCATTGTGGACAAATTTCAATTATTTTATTGTTGATAAGTAACTTTTTTAGAGAAAATTATACACCATGATTTCTATGAGATCTCTTGAATGTAAACTTCTATCCTATAAAGTTAAAGTACCAGTAGGAATTGTTTAGGCTCAACACTACGAGAAGGTATTGAAAAACTTTAAGCCTACTATGCGAGCAAACAAAATTTGAAGGTCAAAATATTCTATTATTCAAGATACTCTTCTCCTAATTGAATAGATATATTACAACGAATTTGGAACGCCTTTAGACCTTTCAAAAAGAAATTTTTATCTTGCTGTGCAAACCAGGCCACCACAGCTTCGCTTTTAAACATTTTTTCAGTTGAGGAAAAAGTTGATGGTCGGTCGGAGCCAGATCTGGTGAATAAGGAAGTAATTCAAACCCTAAATCACGAATTGTTTGCATGGCAGCATACGATTTGTGTACAAGTATAATCCTGCGAAAATAAAACATCTCAACATTCCGCCTTTTCTCTCCATATTTTTTTCTCAATGGTCAGTAACGTCGAATAATAATAATAAACTGAAGCAAGAACTTTTCCAGCAATTTTTTTAACACGAAGCTTCTTGGGCCTTGGTGCGTTGCCACAGTGTCTATATTCCATCAATTGTTGCTTTGTTTCTGGGTCGTAGAAATGTATCCAAGTTTCATTCATAGTAACAACGCGGTTTAAGAAGTCTGCATCATTTTCAAACCGAGCACAGACCGAACGTGATGCTTTTATCCTTGCACGCTTTTGATCAACATTCATACATTTGGGGATCCATTTTACAGACATTTTTCTCGTGTTGAAATCGACGTGAACTATATGATAGACGCGTTCATATGAAACATTCAGTGCCTCAGATATTCGTTTTAACCCATTCCGATGGTCTGACAAAATCATGAACTGCATCAACATTTTCTGAAGCTTGCAATTCAATTTTTCAAGGTCGCATACGAAGGACAATGATCGCCAAGGGTATTAAGGATATCTTTGTAAATCTGTTAAATACAGGTACTTAATGATGGCTCAATACTCCAATTTTCAATTTTCACAGTTTCGGCCGACATCCTTTTTTTCAAATTTTATTGCGCAACTTTGGGTTGACTTTTTGACGTGCTATGTATCGTAATATTTTCTTGATTTACGGAACCGGTCTAGGCTAACTAGATGTCAATACATCCTCGTATATTTATAGTTCGCTTCAAATGGTAGAGAGTACAATCCTCTCCAAAATCTGCAAAAGAACCTTATCGAAATCCAATCAAAAAGTATAAAATGAATGCCCACGAAAATAAGTAAAATTGTTTCCAGTTTGAAGTTGGTATTGAAACTAACACTGAGATTTTTGCGGAGCTAATAGCATTTAAGATACATTTGAGTTTTAATATTTGACATTAAAAATAAGCCACAAACTAATAAATCAGGCGATAGTACGTAACGCGTTACAAAATGAACGTTTTAGGATTGTTAAGCGGAATGAGAATTGGGGTTGTTATCAATAATAATGGCAAAATGTTGCCATAATTCCTATATCAAGAAAATAATTCCAAATTTGAACAACATTGAAATGGTGTTTGAAAATGTATCAGGATCTGGGCACAAACCAGTATAAAGATTTGTTGATGTGAGAAAGTACAATCGTTGTTTAAAATATTCTCGAATGTCCCTACAGTGATACAAATTATTAGGTTTAGTTAAGCCATAGCATTTTGTCAACTAACTGTTCTTTGGGTGTAGTAGTCTCGCAAAACAGCTAAAGATGCTTGCACAAACATAATTTCGAGCAATTTAAAATCCTATCTACTATCTCAGAAGTCTTTAAAATCATTAAAACTGATTGTTTCTTAAGATTGTTTTTACTTAAAAGCTGTCAGGCAAAGCTGTTCTTTTAGATAAAGAGAAATACCAATATTGGGTTAATAATCTGTTGAGGAGTGGACTTTGCAAGTCAATTATGAAAAATCCCTAAACTATATGTCTTCTGATGTTAGGTCAGCACTTCATATTTTGAATTCTAGCGTTTCTAAGTTATATTGTCCACTTAATATTTATAAACCTGGTAGAAACACCTCCCTTTAAGGTTTCCAAATAGTTGTCCAACGAGTTCAACATTGTAGAAATACAGCAACCCAGTTTTACGATTAAGAATTCTATTGAATTAAAAAAAGATTCAAAGTACTGGTTGCTGGAAGTTGATTTAGTTTGACGAGAGTTTTCTTTTTTCTAGCGTTTCGATTTCAGACATTTTGACCTACCTTCTGAATTCTGAACTTGTTGATTCGAAATAACTTGTACCTGCAACTTGTCCGGGACACGGAGCAGAATATTTTTAAGTTTAATAGGAATTTATTGAACAACTAGGAAGAACGAAAATGGTTAACTCCTTGTCACTCTTCTTAACTTAACTTTTTCATGAACTACTTAGAATTTCAGGGCAAATATTTTTCTAGACTTTACTTAAGGTGTGTGGGTAACATTTCCCCTATTAATTCGCTATTCCTGATCAAATAAATAACCGGTTCGAAAGCAGAAAGTTTACTTATGAGAAGAGAAAAATGGTTAATTACCATTTCTTGAAAGGTTAGCTATAAGAAATAATATTTTAAAATTTGACGTGTAGAGAAGGGAAACCAGTACGCATCGCTACATTCCTTCGGATTCTCATCATTATAGTCTACACAAGATTGTAGGTTTTTGGTTCACTTTTTGGCTTTGATCTTTCGTTTGAATGGGGAAAGTATGAGAGCGAATTGAAATTTATAAAATTCCGTGTGCACAAAACCACGATCATTGAACAGGATATTTAAACCGAATTCTAAGTTAGACATGTTAAATTTGACAAATATGAAAGGTAATTTAAGGAACTGTATGACATTGAAGGTAATATTATTCAAGATTTGATGGCTGAGGTAACGAAGCAAATGATGTTTAACCGTTTCATGTAAGTATTTCGTTTTAATATACTTATATATATTTGCGTTTTATTTACGCACAAATCCGGAATAAGTCAGTTTTACAAAGTTACAATTTTTATTAATACACAATAGACACCGACCGCATATGGTTTTCACCCTATAAACTTGAAAATAGGCAGACAATTTTGTTATATAATTATCTTCTGAATTCTAAGTTACTCTCATCTTTTGGTTGAAGGAGATCGGGGAGTAAACAATAGCATCCAGGTTCACTGTAATGACAGACTCCGGACTCTATAACCCTAATGACTACCTTATAGCTCCTGATTCTTTCGTTCTCGCAATGTCGTGACGAATATACCTATATAAATATTGACTTTATTGAAAGAAGCAGCACTTCTATTCCTTTCCGATCTCCCCCTCTTATCTTGAAGTGGAATCGTTCGAAAAAAAAATCATTTTTCACAATACCGCCGTCTGATTGCTATAATTATAAATCGATGCATTTGAGGTGAATAAAAATAAATCGTGTTTTGACATATATTGCGTTCATTTTTGACATTGTAAAAACATTTAATGAAATACTTTCTATCAGTTAGGCACAGTCTATTTGTGGAAGAAGTTTGTTTTGTTATGATTATTGCTACCTAAACTGGAATTTTATTCAATATAATATGAAAGGAAAATATTTTCGACTTGATATATGAATGCATATTTATACAAGTCGTTATATACATTTTGATAACTTTATTATTGTATTTAGAATCGGAAATCGTTTCTTGTTCAACGAAAATACTAAAGTTGTATTCTTTCAATTTCAGAACTCTAGTGTTACTGACAATGAGACGAATTAACGTGGCATAAGCGATGCTAAAAAGACGAAGTGAGAAATAGGAAAATACCACACAATTGCTGAACCTAAAACAAGCGGTAAATATAATCCTAGTAGTATCCTATATGTGTCAAGTTTAACACAGATATTTACTGCTGTTTCTCACTTTGATATCATTTATACTCTTTTGAGAAATGGAAAGAAACCGAATTATTTCTTAGTTGTGTAATATAAGTTTGTTTTGATTTCATAAAACGTTAAACACGTCCAACATGAAACCGTAAAACACCAGTCTCTGACATGGTCACTATACCAGCATTATATCGTCAAACTTGACTTTGCTTGTAGATTGAAACGAAAATATGTTGCTCTCGACTATCCTATGTGAAACCATACGATAAATATGAAGCTACATCTTACTCTCTATAGATCCTAACAATATCGCGTATAGATACTCGTCCCATCAACTGATAAATATTTCTAAAAATATCAAGCTTGCACGACATTGTTTGCTATTCATAAAAATGATATGACATATTAAACGTCAAATAATTTACTATATTTTGTTTCTAACGATAACTGGATCGGATCAAATTAATTTTACTGGATTATTTTCGAAAACTTTTGAGACATATGTTACATAATATAGGTTGATATTGATCAGTTAAAAAGTCGGTGATCCTTCTAAAGATTGTTGCCATTTTAATATTCACGAAAAGCCATTTATTAAAAGATCTTACTGAATTGCATAAGTACTTTGAAATTTTATATTGAGGTTTCTGTTGTATTGATTTTGATTCGGAATAATTCCGAAAGGTTGGATAAAATTTGAAGATGTTACTAGTTCTTATTGAGACTTTTCTGACAATTAAATTATATTATTTACTACCTAAATACACTAGTTAACTTTTTCTTACTAAATATTATTACTACACACACTCGTACAGATTTTTGGATCCTATGTGCGAGGTAAATTACTCCTGCTTTTATTACTTTACACCATCAGGCTTATTGTTCTTCATAATTTTCTATCCAGGCGTTTTCCTGTCAATTTCTTACGTTTTCTATGTCTCTGATAACTACTTTAACCTGGATTGTTCTCTTCTTCTCATACCACTAGATCCCAGCATTAATGTGTCATTTTATTTTCTGTTTCTTAAGTTTGTTTGTAATATCTTCTTCTATTTCCTGATCTAATTTGTGATGATTCATTCTTGACCAGTCACGATTTTTGTGAGAAATCTTAGCTTGTCTTTTCTTATAAAAACTGCCTTGCGGAGTATTTTCTTTGCTCGAATGAATTGCAAAGTTTACAATGTCTCATTTCAGTAGGAGGATTTAACAACGATTCAAGTCGATTCAGGACCTACGAATGGTCGTTCACTGGATTCATTTGCTGACGTGTTAGCTATTTTATTGCCGTTGATTCCGGAGTAGCTAGGCATCCATGTTGTCGCTATGGCACCTCAGTATCACCTGGAGGGAAAACCTCTGTGCTGGAGATTCTTCACTTCGATTTGCGAATGTAGACTTTTGGAGTACCACAACTGTAAATATCTATAATGCATCTATCCGTGAAACTCAAGACGGGCGATATCTTATGGAGACTTATATCGTCTATTCGATGTAGTTGAAGATGCTGATCTTGTATCCTGGAGCTTAAAACGATTGGACACTGGAATTTGCAAAGGTTTCTCCTCGTACTGTACAGAGCCATAATCGTTTTTACTATAGTTTACATTTAACTCTTCTCTTTGATACCATCACTCCGTGCAATTTCCATCATTCTGAACACTCCTCTAAACAATATTATTATTAATAATGAGATGGAATATTATTACACCTACACACGTAAACCGACTTAAGACGTTGTCTAGAAATTTGAAAAACCATGAAAAGAACCAGTTCGGCTCTGAGGTACCAGATAATTATTGGGTAGTAAGAAAAAATATAAAATGTCTACTAATGTAATTTCAATTTCTTTAAATTTTCTGCTATAAAAATAACTGAAAAGACGACCAAACAACATGATTTTAGTGAACTTTTGAACGTGATACACTAAATTACATAACAAGAGTCGTAGTAATAAACGTAAAATGCAAAAGAACGAACCTGCTACAGCTGCATTCACTACAAAAAAGTGTAAATATTTAAATATCCTTAAAATGATTGATGATAATAAGTGTTTACTTACATATTATAGGATACATTGTTACATACAATAAAATAATTATAATTATTTTTAATTAGCAGTAGTAAGAAATGATATTCGTTTGCGATTTAAATTTTGTTTCTTCTTTTTCGATAATTATTGTAATAGTTATACTAAAGGTAAGTTATTCTCATATATTTATTCAAACTGTACGTATTTTACATATTTCAGAAAATTTGTTTAGGTTTCATTCTGCTAAATTTGTTATTATTTTATTTACTAATTCTTTTGTTACTGACTCTATATTTATCTAAAATATTTGTAGAAATATAATTTAAAAATTCAGCACGATGTAATTTATGGAAGCAATATGGAAAGTTGCCAAACTCTGAGCAACACATATGTACGACTTTATTAGATTAGAAGAATAAAAAAAACGCAAGTGAACCTTTTAAAGTAATAATAAATAGTTAGCAAGCGCTAAAAATGGGCGATAAATAATTATACTCTTTAAAATAGGGTATTTACTTTTCACATACATAAATAGGTGCATATGTTTTAATGTGCTTTACGTACTAGTAATCGTAGCTTGTAGTTCTTTCATTTTGGAATTAGACAGAGATATATAGAATATACACACATTTTTGTAGATAGGTTTAAAAGTAATTACTCCCATCTTTAAAAGTTATGTATTTCACAAGCGTGTATATACTTTTTGTAATTGTGTACTTCTGAAATATGATGACATTGAGACATATATTTAAGTCTGGTTTAATCCAAGTCAGTCAAATGTATAATGCGTCAAGGTCGTAATTAAAATTCCTCTAGCCCCAATATATTCAATAGAAGGGTTCAACATAACTGCTTGAAGAATTAAGAAATTATTTCCATGTTTTGATAAAATAAGTAGAACCACAAAACGTCTTGCTGTTAACGTTAACCAGACATTAATATTCTGATAAGATAAGGCGTCTTAACTGCACTAGCCACCTTCCTGGATATTACCTTTCTGTCGATGGGAAAGATGCTGCAAAAACGTGGAGTCGAGCCACAGTTACAAGGTGGATCGCTGCCATTATAAGAAACAGAACGGTTCAACTGTGCCTATGCACTATAAAGGCTACTGTGGCAGCTGGCTGTGGAAGCTGACTGTTGACACCTTTGCTGTGGTGACTAATGGTGGGTGGCCTGCTTTCTGATCGTCGGACAGTGGGCTTCCATGCTGACGATATCACCATCATGATTCTAAGTTCCTGGGACGTGTGATGAATAAAACCATAAGGGCCTTTTGTGAGTGCAGAGGAATGTTTGGTAAAACGTGAGCAGTAAAACCGCTAATAGTGTACTGGCTGGACACGAGAGTTATAGTACCTTCTATAACTCATGCATCGCTAGTCTAGTGGCACAAAGCTAGACTTTGGGTTTCCAGCAGGTCGTATTGTAGTCGGAAACAGTTCTAGAGACCTACAGAGTAAAATGTAGCGGGTGCAGGAGTTTCTCCGATAAAGCGGTAGATCATACCAGTGGGGGATACAATATCTCCAACAGAGAGATTCTCCGGTAGAGAGACTGCAAAAGTCCTCGGCCGCAAATCGAAGCGAGGATTTTCCCGCTAGTTTATATATACTTCTCAATGCAGAACCCGATGGTGAGGCCATCAATTTGGGGAGTTTCCCGTCCATCTTTAAAAAGTAAATGCCATCCAGGCCTGTGCAGAGAGCATTTTAAACTGTCTGCAGGTAAACGGATCGGTAGAAATTTTATTTGATAGCCAGGATGCTCTTAGAACACTACAGGTTGTCAGGTTTGATTCCTTAACTGCCATAGGAAGCTCGAAAAACTTACGAAAAAACATCATAGCACTACGCAGAGATGAGTGCCAAACCATTCTGGAATCAGAGGCAATGATATAGCTACTTATCAGCTATTTCAAGCAAGAGGTGCCAGGGAACGATCAACGGTCCAGAACTGACGTGTCAGAGTTCTTATGACTGCATCAAAGCCTTTGTCAGATCTGAACTCGCTACTAGGCATTGTTCCTACTGGAATGCACTTGCCGGTGAGACACTGTAACTTCGTGTGGTATTCGCAAGGTATTCTTTATGAGCAGAGGCAGGTTGAGGTTCTCACAAGGATCTCAACCGGTCACTGTGCACTAAATAAACACATGAATAGCATGGGCCTAGTAAACTCTCCCCTGTGTAGAAACTGTGGAACTGCGGAGGAAACTCCAGTCCATCTCCTGACTGACTGTCCAACAGAGGACAGGGAGAGACGGCTATATTTTGGAGTTGATCGATTAGATAATCCCGGAGTAAGTAAATATTTTCTTGACCAGGTTGCCGACTTCTTTGTCTGGATGCAACCTGGTTGAGAGGACTAAAACGGCAGGGGGACACAATAGGTCTCTCTTTTGGTTGAGTTTGTCTCTCGCCAGTGCAGTCGGAAAGAATGGCGTCTTCATTACTGAAGTAAATTAAGTTGTAATTGTTGAAGAATTTGATAGGGGAAAATAGAAGGCTGTAGTTCCTGATCTCGATCACTATATGGATGTAAACGGAGAATTTTCTTATTAGTTACGGTAGATACCAAAAGTTTAATTTCTTTGGTCCGACAATTATCATTAAGATTAAGATCACCATTGGTTCGAATGTTTTATGTTTTCTAGAAACGTAAATGTTGTAAGAAAAAGAATATAATATATTCAATATGTTTCGATAACAAAACTCAGTCTAAACTTTTCGCTGATTTAATTCACTGTCGTTATAATTAAATATTAATATATATTATCACTGTACTACGTGCGAAATTGTACAGTAATATGCTAATTAATTGTTATAGTTTTTATGTTTCATTAATTGAATTACTTACTTTTGAAAGGCTGATACATACCTACTATTTGAAAACTCTAATTATATTGATGTGTTCTGGAATAAATTACATCAAAGTCAATTAAGAATGTAATTAAATGGATAAAGGCAAAAATTAAGGCAGGTTACATAAATATCTGAGAAGTGCATAAAGCATATAGATTTATGACATTTCTACGTCTGATATTTTCAAGACGAATTCACAAGTAATAATCTCTGACTCATGTTGTATTGCTGGGAGAAGTCAAATTATAACCTTATGTCTCAAACATCACACTACCAAGACACGCCATAATAGAAGATGATTAATTTTTAAACACACATCCTACAGAATAGCTTGCGGTAAACAAGTACATGTAATAAATGCAAATATGCATGCTAAGCCAGTTTAACAGCTACTATGAAAAAATAAATGCCTTGAGTGAAATTCTCGGATTCAATACGTTAACAGATAGCAGTAGTTGTCAAAATGTTATTCGTGCTAGTAATAAAACAATTAAATTTAGACTGCTCGCTATTTCAAACACTAACTAAATTATTAACAATCAAATTACAATAGTATTATAAATGAGAGATTTTGGGTATTAAATCAGTATCTTGGTTCAAAGAACAACATGTTTACTACCGCCATTACGAAAAAAACTACTGCTGTAGTATGGAAGAAATAAAGTCATCAGTCTTGTGGTGCAGGTAATATAAACCATTTAACTTGTTATTAAAACGAAATAAATCCGGCAACTCTTGAGCTGAGATTTGGCCCAGAGGTACAGATTTAAAATGTAAATGCTATGGGAACTCTCGCATTATATAAAAGTGTTCATAAATATAGATGATATCTTCGAAATGCTATAATCACGGTGTCCTTTTTTTATTGAAGTGAAGAACAAATTGTGTTTGTTTAGTGATAAGATCATTAAATATAGATCTACGGTGAGACGTCGTTATGATACCATTTATTAAATACTTAGAATTGTTAGTTTCTTAAATTTAAGATAGTATGTAATTTAGTTATTGGAATTAGATTTATTAAACTATTTGGTTAATTTTGTATAAAGCATTATTAAGTACTTCAAGTATATATCATCTTTGTTGTTTGTTGGAAGTAGAAACGTAGTTAGATTAGTAGATAGATAACTATTATGGCTAAAAGTCAGTTGGTATTATTCGCTGATTATACCAGTGTATATGAAACACCAAAGGAAGACTTTCTGCATACTATCTATGAGTGTATGAGTGCCACTCTCTATAATTCTACGTATAATTTAAAATGTTTTTTATTAATTGCGAGCAAACATTGATTTTACTATCGGCTGTTGACCTTTTAGCCAAAGGATTCAATCTCTTCAATAGATGAAAATTCGACATGATTCTCCATACATCTTTACATTTGTAGGTGTGTTCTCATTTCAATACATACTGAAATAATTTGAGGATTGGAATGTAGGTTGCTCTTCAACAATGTAGTATTGACTTTTGTTGTAAAAATATTGGCGATTCTACTTAATTCCTCACTTTGGTTTATATTTCGAATGATGCACCAAATAGTCATCAATGTAATGAATTTAAATTTTCTCTAAAATACAATAGTCAGCTTAACAATGTATATATATATATATATATATGAATGTTGGAATACATAAAAATGAAAGAAAACGATATATAATATATATATATAATTATAATGATAGATTTATTTAAAAAGTCATACTTAGTATAATTTTTTTAACGCAGACTAATTTTAATTACTACTAAAAAGAAATGATTCGAAGAGAATAATGGTTATCCCTCTAATTCAACCCCGAACACGTTTTCCATGTACCGATTAATGACAGGTCCCCAGTAACCAGCAAAACCATATCCGAAAAAATGAGCATAGCAAGTAGGTATATCTACATCAGAATTTTAAAGACGGTAAACGTATAAGCAAAAACTACATCAAAGGTGCTATTGATGAAGTCATTTGTGGGCGTGGGTGTATGGCTGGGTTCAATTAAAGGTCATCTGATAGAGTCAAGCCAATCACTCTTTACCATAAAGTTTAGAAAGTAGAATAGAGCGCTGAGCAGACAAAGCGAAGGCTTTATTAATATCCGTGAACCTTTCTATTTCCGAATTAAATAGTATAATTTTAAGAAACTAATATTTTATATAAGTTTAAATACAAACGAAAAGAAAACCCCTAATCAAATCTGCCGGCGTTGATAAACATTTCGGATTATACACTTACTCTATACTTTGAAACAAGTATTACAGACAAGTAACTTGATATTTTCGTCGAATATCAAATGGATTCAAAAAAAAAGAAGGAAGACATTGAATATACGTGGAAGGACTGTGAAATTCTGGAAGGGACAATAGAAGCAAGGGATGATACGACGAACGTAAAATAAAAATAACTGAGGAAAAAATTAGGTTGGTGACCAGAAAGATTAGAGAAGTTGAAGATGAGATAAAACAGGAAATAGTAAAGTGCATGAGAACAAAGGGGGAAGTTAACTTGAGAGAATTGAGAGTTTTGAAGAAAATATGGAACACCAAAAAGCTATCAAGAGAATGGTAACAGCTATATTGATCCATTATCCAGGAAATAAGATAAAGAGAAAATATTAGTGAGAAAGTTAATAGAAATAATTTAATCCGCTTTAGAGGACCTTCAGTCACGTTTTAGGAAAAGATGTAGCACACAGGATTGAATTTTCGTTTGTTAGAATTGTTAGTATCTTATACGTTGTGTTCAATATAAGATACTAACAATACTAATATAAGATGTAGTAGACCAGTGTACAAAAAAAACTGTTACGGCAGCCTTAACAACATAACTCTACTGTCTCTGTTCAATACAGAAAGAGAACGCAACTATTCTGGCGTTGTAGAAGAGTTGTTGGTAAAACCTGGGGATTGAAACCGAGGGTGATTCATTGGCTATACACTGTATAGCATGTGGTGAGGCCAACGATAACCTTCGGAGCAGTAGTCTGGTGGAGAAGGACACAAGTATCTTCGGCAGTGGGGCTGCTAACTGCTGTACAGCAACAGGCGCTACAGGGAATCATCGGAGCAACTAACAGCACAGGAACTGCATTCTTGGAAACCATTATGAGCCTCCCTATGTTGGAGCTTTATGTAAAGGCGTAGGTACTGGACGGGTCTTTGCTGCAAATGCCAACGGTCAGTACGGCACCTGAAATTATTTTCACTGAAAAGGTGAAAATCTCAATACCGAACAGTCACGAATGACTTCGTTGCTTCTGATGACTGGTTTACGGATGGATCCAAATCCAGTAGGGGCACAGGAGCCGGCATTTATGGACTGAGCCCAAGACAGAGGATATCTTTAAGCCTGGACGAGCATGCAGAAGTATTCGCAATTGCAGTCTGCGCAGAACTGATTGCAAAGCGAGGCTCTACGAAGAAATAAATAAACATAATGACTGACAGTCAGGCCGCCATCAAGGCAATTATGAATCCTCTGGTTAAAGATTGTAGACAGCACCTTGATACACTGGCACAAGACAACAAGGTATCTTTGATTTGGGTGCCCGGACATGAGGATATTAGAAGCAATATACTAGCCGATGAACTAGCCAAGGAGGGTTCTAAGAAATACTTCATAGGACAAGAGCCCGTATGTGGAATTACAAGGGATTCTACTAGAAGGGAGATTTGGTCTAGGTTAGATAAAGAAATTGCAAGAAAATGGAGGTCGACTGAAGGCAACTCCACACTAAAGCGCTAATAGGGGACGCGTCCCCTATTAGCGCCAAGTTCTCTGAAAACCTAATTAGACGCAATAAAAAACAAGTTAAGACCATCATTGGGTTGATAACTGGACATTGTCCCTTAAGGAAGCATCTATACAACACGGGTCGGGTGAGCGAACCCTGGTGCAGGAGATGCGAGTTGCAGGTGGAAACAAGTTTACATGTAATCTGCACATGGGAGGAATTGAAGGTACTCAGGCAGAAATATTTCGGAAAGGATCTACTGGAGCCTTCGAGGGTACTCAAGTTTCCAATAGGCAAGTTACTGGACTTTATAGAGGACAGTAAACTTCTCAACTGGAAATGAAAGTTTCAATAGGGATGGTACAAAGAGCACCCAGCTCAACTGCCTGGACTACAGGTGTCCAACCCTAATTGAATAGATAGATAGATAGAGACACAAAAAGAACAAACAACAATAAGAAGGCAGAATGATATATGTATGTATTATAAACTGAAATTAGTGTCCTGTTCTTCTTTTACGCTATATTATAATAATTTGTGAAAATGAAAATTAATGACGGATAGTTACAATATAAACTTGGATTAACATTCATTTAAAAAGATATAGGTAAATACATTTAATAAAACTAACATGTTCGAAGTCATAAGAGATAAAAACAAAATTCGTCCATCTACTTTTTAATAGTTCTATGACACTACAGGAGGAAATTTTTGAGGAACTAAATTCGATCAAAATAATCTCCTGTTTAGTAAAACGGATGCTATAACTTTGTTTACTTTAAAAATCATAATTGGTTTTCGGGGCACTGTAATTAGCTAACTGTAAGTATAGGTCTGGGACGAGTTAATACCGGGATTACTTATTGAACTATTATCGGCGATCAGTGCCGCACCAAGGCGCCTGAGACGCGTAGATCGCCACCTAACTCTTTATAAGCGAGGTCGTGTAAAAATCCACAAGGGAAAAAGTAAATTGATCGATCGCCCTTTCGTAAGAAAAAAATCACCTCTTCGATTTTACGATACCGTTCTACCTCTTTTAAATTACATAATTTGGCGGAACACAATAGTAAATATCGCAGACTGAAATATGTTGTATTCTGTTTTGGTAGCAAAGTGTTATTTATGATTTCAATCTCCTATTCGGGTTCCGTGATACTAAATTATTTAATTGGTTAATTTTCAATGGGATCCTGAAAAATGATGAGCATCTAAGGATTAGGTGTATAATTTGCCAAAGTATTTCTATTGTTTGAACAGCGATTGTTAGATGGTATAGAAGTATTAGGCGTGTCTATTGCCAGATATTTTCTAGTTAACACATTATGCAAACTATAACGACTATTTTTTTATACTCCTAACAAATATCAAATATTTATGTATCTTACTTAAGACTATCGTTACTATTTCACCTAAACTAGAATAGTTTGTTTTTCATCAAACGTTTCAAAATTAATTTATTCCTCCATTACACAGAACAAATTCAATGTTTGATTTGAATATACATGTGTATGTAATTATATCATTATATACAATGTTTGGTAAGTGAAATAAAATTAATAAATGATACATATTGCTTTAATATTACAGTATTTTTTGTAACATAAAAGCGTACTTCTAAATAAATCGCAGCTCTCATAACACTAGCCGACAATTTTAAACTTTTATTGAATAAGTTTTGTAAAAATAGGTATATACTTCTTAGAGTCTTTAACTGAAAGCATAACCACCCCCGTGTAATTTTAGAGTTATAATCTAGATAAATGAGTTACAAAGAAAAAGTTATAAAAAATGAATAAGTAAAAAAAAGAAGTAACAATACGTGACGTAATTTGTTAGTTTATACAATATCATCCGCCTTTGTGACACGACTTCAGCAGAATTCTTGACAAATAATAAACATAACATGAAATACAGCATATGTATATGAAGAGGCAAAGAAAAATTCTTAGCCTATTATAGAAGCAAACCAAATTTGAAAGTCAAAATATTTTATTATTCAAAGTACACTCCTCTTAATTGGATACATTTATTACAACAAATTTGTAACCTCTCTAAACCTGTCAAAAACAAATCTTTATCTTGCTCTACAAATCAGACCTCCACAGCTTCTATCGCCATTTTGTTGGAAGAAAGTTTATGATCTTTTAAACTCTTTTTCAGTTGAGAAAAGACATGATAGTCGGACGGAGTTAGATCTGGTGAATAAGGGGCGTGTTCGAGTAATTCTAACCCTAAATTTCGAAGTATTTGCATAGCAACGTGCGATTTCTGTGCAGACCATTTTTCTGCAAAAACAAAACACCTTCGGACAATTTTCCGCGTCAGTAATGTCAAATAATAATTCTTAGTTATTGTTCCACCCATATCCAGAAAATCAATCATAATTACTTCATTACAATCCCAAAAAAGCCGAAGCTAGAACTTTCCCAGCAATCATGAAACTTCTTAGGCCTTGAGGAACCACAGTGTCTCTATTCCATATATTGTTGCTTTATTTCTTAGAAATGTTTGTTTCGTAGAAATGTACCCGTATCATTTTCAAACTGAGCACAAATTGAAGTGATGTTTTTACCCTTGTACGCTTCTGGTCAACATTCAGACATTTGGGGATGCATTTTGCAGAAATTTTTCTCACATACAAATGGATGTTAACTGTATGATGGACGCGTTCATATGAACTATTCAGTGCCTCACATATTCGTGTTAGGCCAGTTTTGTGAAACACTGCTTCAAACTTTTTAGTATATTTCGCGATTCTCTAGGTTTATATAAATTGCTACTATTTTACATCAAAGAAATTGGATTCTAATACCAACATTGATAGTATATTCAACGGAAAACAACATATCTTTAGAATAATAGTATCATGCATCTATTTGAGTAAAATATATTGAAATGTGTATATCAAGGTAGAATATGTCATGTTTTAATAATATTTCATTTCATATGGAATGGGCTGCTTAAATTAATTTTGTCGCAAGTCATAAACACAACACATTTTATCATTTTTGCTTTACAACATAAATGATCTAAAGTTAAACTTAATGTTACGTTTGAAATTCATGTCCACTCGTATTTATTGCAATTGATTCATATGAGGAATCACCAGAATATAACAAAGCGCAACATCAAGTTGAAAGCTAAGAATGACAAAATAATTTATGATCGCGATGTAGTGTAGAAACTGCTTTTTTTAGTATAGCAATCGGTGAATGGTCCAAGTTCTTCTACATATATTAGATAACCAAAGTTGAAATTATTGGTGGTTTCTATAATATTAAACCAACAATATGACGATATTTCTCTCATAATTTATTATAAAGCGCCTAACAAAGCGTATTAATTTATTAAAGGTAAACATTGTAGAGTAAAATACGGAGGGAACTTTCATCATCCCCCCATTAGTCAAGTATCTTTAAATATGATTATTTGACTGGCACTACAATATCAATGTTGAAATCTATACAGAGATTCATGATTCACATCACTTAGTGTTTATTGGCAATTCCATCAGCGTCATTCAAGGGTAAATTTTTAGTTTCAGAAAAAACTTCCTCACAAAGATAAGTAATAAGAGACTGGATGAGTGAATTCTCCATATACTCTCTAAAACCAAACAGCATTAACTGGTATGCATTATGGATGCTTCTAAAACCGACAAAGAAACAACTGCAGGGGTATTCAGGTCAGAAACCAAATACTCCGAACCAATAGGAATATACTGCAGCGTCTTCAAGCAGAGATCGAAAAAGAGATTAAAAAATATGCGCAACTGAACCTGGACAGGAGCTATCGAAAGCAAAGCATTGCAATTTTTTTTTCCGATAGTCAAGCAGCCATAACGGTGCTGAGTTCTAACATCATCAGAAGAGCGGAAAATATACACAACATCATCGAGACAACATTCCTGGGAAAAAGATGGGCGGTGAAAATCATAAAAACAAAATTAGTCAAGAAAGTGGTCAGACTAACAATTAATCCGAGAGATATGTAGACACTAACAGAAAGACGGAAATCCCGAATCAATGCAATGCCAATGATAAGAGCAGAAAATAAGACAAGAAAGGACAAAATAAGAAATGAATCATACACACATCAAACATACAAATAAAATCAACGATAAAATTGAGAAAGGTGATTTGGGTATGTGTGCCGAATGTCTATGACTTAGGGGAGGAAGATGAAGAACAAGATGAACCGACAAAATTAGAGAAAAAAAAGAAGAAGAAAGGAATTACATGGGAAAAAATACGACAGTTAGCACATGACAGAAAACAGTGGAGAGAACAGTACAGGACTCAATTCAATCAGCCCTATACGCAAAGACAAAAGGGCTCAGAACTCTTAATTCAAATTGTATACAATAATACTTTTTCATCGCACTTATAACTAGTTATCAATATTATTAAAAAACATTTTTCATATCAAATACACTTCTAGAATAATAAGATAATTAATTAAATTATGTTACATCCAGTAAAAATAGCAAGAATACAACTTTTTAACTTGATAGATTGCATAAAAAAGTACAACATTGTTTATTACTGGACGTTGTGCATGATCCACGGTATAATCCTATGCAAAATCAATTATAGAACGGGTTTTTGAAACTTATTTAGAAGACTAGTATTAATTCTTTCTACAATAAGAAAGTATACTTACTTAGAGTTAGAAACCATAAACTTTCAGATGCTTTTTATGAAATGCCATAACTGTAAATAATAGGAAAATATATGGAATTAAATTATCACGATGTGATACATAGTGATAATAAGTTATAGTAAAGTACAAAACAAAAACTAACATAACAATTACGGATATTTTTCATATTTTTCCTATACATAAACTACTCAAAACTGAATAGGGAATTAGATCTTTTTCTAACAGATCTAATTAATTCGATTAAATTTAACGTATTTTGTCAAACTACAGATAAATTAGAAAGCCCACAGTCGTTTGTGAACATTTTATTTGGTAAATGTCTTTTCTGTGTTCATTTTCACGATGCCAAGACGTCATTTAAATAAAGAAACTTCGGATTTTTTTTTAATGTGGTGGGTGCTTAGTTGCAGTGACTCCGTAAACTGTATCGCTTGTCTGGCTATCACTGCAACTCTAGCGGTGTAGTTTGGTGTGTGTAAATTGTGTAAAATGGCTTTGTGACAGCATCATATCGCGTTTTATGATGCCGCACTGCTAATCACTTTGCTCCCAACAGCGAATGGCAAGTCGATCCGGGATTAAATTCTCTGAAAAAATGTCACCGTCCCTCCAGAAAATTGAACCCCGCCGCCTATCGTCCTCTCACAACAATAGTCAGCCGCCTAACCACTGCGGCCCTCGACCCGTTTAATTACGTTATTGCATCAGCGAGGGCAATCTGGAGCAGAAATTCCGCAATTTTTAATGTGTCTCCAAGTGTTGTTAGTAGAGCTCTAACAAAATTTCAACAGACAGAACCTGCAAGGAGAAGACCCGGTAGTGGATCTGAGAGGAAACCAAATCAGAGACAAAACCGCTACATACGAATTCAGACAAGAATTAATCCGTTTAGAAGTGCTGTATGATTGCAAATACAGTTACATGCCGCCACTGGAGTTAGAGTGTCGGATCAAACCATCAGAAACCGTCTGAGGGAAATAGATCTTCATAGCTACAGGCCTGTGAGACGCCCAAAATTAACTAATGACGACAGAATGGCTACAAGAGCTTGGGTTAACCAACGACTAGCAGAAAATTTTCAATGGGAACATGGTTTATACACCGATGAAGTCAGATTCTGCTTATTTAGTGATAATCGTAGAGTAAGGGTCTGGAGAACTCGAGGAGACCGTTATAGATCCGAGTTTACAAGAGCTGTGGTGGCCTTATGGCGGCGGTGGTATCATGGTGTGGGCGGGCATTAATTTGAATGGACGTACGAACCTCCATCTCTTTGAAAACAACGTCAATGGACACATATACAGAGATGACATTATTCAGCAGTATGTGGTCGACTTTCGTGAGGCTGTGGATGAAAACATATTTTTTATTGATGATAATGCACGACCTCATCGTGCACAAATTGTAATGCAAGCAATAAATGACCTCCATATTAACTATCTACCTTTACCACCAATGTCTCCCGACTTGAATCCAATTGGGCACATTTGGGACAGACTTCAAGAACAGCTCAACGAACATAATCCACCCCAGTTAACGTGCAACACTTGCGGAAAATTTTACCGCTGTGTTGGAGAAGAGTGTCACAAGAACACATTAATAATTGCATTATGAGTATGCCCCGAAGATGTACAGCTGTGAGAGATGTCCGTGGCCATTATACACGATATTAGTATTAATTGTTACAGAAAAATGTTTATTTTAGCTATTGATAAAAAAGTTGCTTATTTCATAATTGATCATTTCTTAGTAATCTAACGATTTTTCTGAATAAATATACTTCAAAATTTTAAATTGTTGTGTACAATTATGTATCTAATATAATACACTACAAATATTTACCCATATTTTCTAAAAATACAAAAGAGTAAAAATTCCTTATTCATTTTTGAGTAGTTTATTTCGGATCGTTCTTTGATGTTTTTAAGGATTGCCAAGATGTAATATAACTATATATTGATGAACCTTCTTGAAGTAAACCTCAAATTAAAATGTCATAATGCTCACACCTAACTAACTTTTAGATATGCCACCCCTAATCCATAACCCTCAATTTTAAATATTTATGCATAAATTGTCCATGTATTGACCATTATATTGACCAGTATAATAATCACTGTAGGGGATACCAGAAAAGTTTATCCAACGGTAATTACGGCACGAGTGATGCGTTTTAACTACAACACGCTAGACTTGTGCGTCTAAAAGTGCGTGGTGCGAATGATAATAATATCACCACCCGAGGATATAGGTAACTAGAAAAATATATGTTTAGAAGATAATTTGTTACATTACACTAAACGGTTTATTATTAAATTGTCTATTCCGCATTCAAATCATATTAAATTGTTTCTAAACGTCACGAAGACTTGACGGTATTCTGATATCATACCTATAAAGCATGGCGATTATAAAGGAAAGTAAAATTTGACGATTTATTTTTAGATTCTATACTGGGATTGTTTTATAGCACTGAAATGTAGGTACAATGATGTAGAATATACTCAAAAAATGTATATGATGTAATTTGGTATTACGCATAATCTATCTGTATATAGGTATTAAAGGTTTTGTTCCGACTAACACATCAATGCCCAGCCCAAACCGCTAAGGCAAGAAAGTTGAAATTTGGAGATGTTGATTTTATACTGTAGGTATCATTTCAGGAGTGATTTTTCGAAATTCCATCCCTAAGCAGATGCAAGTGGGTGCTGAAGTTTGTATCGAAATAACATGTTTATTGTCAAGCTTAGTTGAAGCTTGCTATTAATGTTGTTTGGCGAAATTCGTGAAACATGTGTTTCAGAGTTGTTTGAAATTCAACCCCTAAGGAGGTGAAACGCATTGAAAGAGGGTGACAGAGTGTGGCAAAGTTTATGCAGTAAATAATATTTCTATGGTCGAATTTGTTTGAGATTTGGTAGCAATGCTCTTTGACACAATTAATGAAACACTTGTTTCGCTGTCTTTTTTTTTAAATTCAACCTGTAAGTGATGAAAGAGAGTGGCAAAGTATGTAGAAATAAAGTATTTTTGTAGTCAATTTTCTTGAAAATTGGGTATTATGAGTTTTTGACACAATTAATGAAACACGTGTCTTGAGGCGCTTTGAAATCCAACCCATTGCTGTGTTAATATGGTGTGATAAAGTTTGTATAGAAAAAATTAAAATATTATAATTTTATGACCTGAATTACTGGAAACTCGATATGAATGCTCTCTGTTACAATTAATAAAACACGTATTTTAGCGGTTTTTTAAATTTAGTTCCTAAGGGAGTTAACGACGGTGGCAAAATTCCATAAAAAATGGTTAAAATTACTTGAAACTTGGTATTAATATTCTGACATAATTAATGAATGATGCTTCGGCACTACGTGGTCAAGTTTCGCAAAAAACTAAATAGTACTTGAAATTTGTTCTTAATGTTCTTTGGACACAATTAATGAAATATATCTGTCGTTGTTTTCGAAAACTCAATTCCTACGAGAGTGGGAAAAGGAGGGTTAGTAAAGTCTATATAGGAAAACAATTAAAAGACTAGATTTTTGTGTTGAAATTTGGTATTAATGCTCTCTGACGTAATGAATAAGCTTGGCCAATTCTCTACACATACCAGTGGCTTACGCATGCAATTTTGCATATAAGTTAAATTATAAGAAAAATGTACGTACTGTATTTACAATTGGACGGTTAAGTCGTTTCACCGATCGATTCAAGGTTGTTGTTCTTCGACCGTACGCAAATCCAATAACGCTTAAAATATCTCCTGCATTGAATGTGGTAAGTATAAGCCATGTGTACTAATAAAGGAAACTCGTATTTCGGCGTTGTTTTGAATTCAACCTCTAACAAAGTGAAAGGAGGTGCTAAAATGTATATATATCAAAAAATTTAAAAAATACGTCTTTATGGTGAAATTTATTTGAAACTCGGTAGTAATACTCTTTGGTACAATTGATCAGGCACGTGTATTGGCGTTTCTTTTAATTCAATCCCTAGCAGGGTGAAAGGGAGTGGCAACATTTGTATCAGAAATATAATAGTTTTATTGTGAAATTTATTTCAAATTTGGCATTAATGCACAAGTAATGAAACACATCTTTCAACTAAAATTCAGACGCTGGGATAGTGCCAAAGTTTGTATATTTTTATGGGGTACACTGGCTGTAGAGTTTGTTGATATATACATGAACAATGGTCGTGACAATATATAAATTTGATTAAACAAAACAGCTATGGATATCTTATCATAGTCTACCCCAGCGAATCCGCGGCCAGAAAGCTAGAGCATCTTATATTTTCTAATTTTCTAGCGATAACCATATTAGGTAATAAAATTTTATCATACATTAAAATAAATTTTATTCGGTACTACATTCTGATTATGCAGAGAATTATATTGATTGTACAAAAAATTACAATATTTGTGTAATCTGCGGGCAGCAATCTATTTTTTTATTGTACATAGTTGTTCGCTCGGTTTACTGGTGGTATGTTTACACTGATAGAGATTTTTGGCACATTCTTCTCTGTCAAAGTATTAGTCACTAAGGTTAGTAGTTAGTAGTCAGTACGTCAGTAAACACGGATTTCCAAGTTACATTTTTTATTGGATGTTAGTGTAGTAGTTATCAGTGAACCCATTCACAGTGGCCTAACTATGTGTTCATACTACTATAAAAAGACATCTAATTTATAAATACACAGTTTGTTAAAGCAGCCCAGCCGTGCAGGAGTTTATATACACGGGGTCGATATAAAATCTGGAACTGGAGTCTTATTTATCCAAATTTGTCACACATTATGGTGTAATTTAAAATCTTCTCTGATAATCATCTATTTTCGAAGGCCAGCCACATTAAACATTTTTTAACCATTTGTTCTATTCAGTTAATAACGGGTTTTTAAATCACCCATAGGTACACTGTAGGACGCAACAAAAAGAAATAGTTAGTAGTATTCAACTTTTTGTGTCAAAAGCTTTGAAGCGTCATTATTATAATTCCTACTTGCCACTATGAAATATTGGCAGAGAAAGAACGAATAGCCATTTACGACAATTACATAACGAAGTTCATAATTTATTCAATGGTATGTTTGCTGATTGTCCCCTAATAAATAATTGTTACAAAAACTCTAAGATTATTTACTGCTCTTGACAGGATAAAATACTGTGTTTGATTTAGCAGGCCAAAAGGCAATACAAGTGAAAATAAGTCATTAGACATACTATTTGATGTCCAGTTCTAGTCCAAGACATCCAGAAGGTCAGTACCAAAAATTTTACAAAAAAAAAAAAAACAAATATAAATACATACACACTACACCATGTGGAAGAACTGAATGAGGAAGCTTATGATAGAAGGCTGGAGTTTTGTCAAAGGATTTGCAAAGAGACGGAATGAGATGAAATTTCGAATAAGTTTTGTTTAAATAGTAGTGTAAATAGACACAATTGTCTACTGGTGAGATATCAATGTGATTGGAGGAAAGAACTCCATACCTACACAATATCCAGAAAAATTAATGTTTTGGGCTGTAATCGTCGGTCATAACTTAATCCGATCATTTTTGTGGAGCGGATATAAATTGGTGGAAAGTATTTAGAACTCCTTGAAAATAATATTCTCCCAGATATTAGAAGAGTTTTTCCAAATCTGAACGTTTGATTTCTACAAGATGGCGTACTTATTTTAACGGAGCTACCTATTAAGAATGTTGTAGATTAGACTGGATTTGTCATCGTATCAGCCCGCGCGTTTGGCCTTAACAATAGTGTTGATACTACTACCATTCGGATACAAGTCAGTTTAGGAACTACGTATAGATCTTTTCTTGATACCTCTTATTAAAAGTTAGCAATATTGTTTGCTTCAGACCTTGAGTCAGTTGGTACTCACCTCAACGAAACATTGCGATGTTCCACCAGTTTTTCGAGCGTCGTGTAACAGCATCTCAGAATCATATTATGATAACCTGTAGTACCTTCGATTGAACGAAAACTATTAAAGAACATTTTCACTGATTAATTTTCGTGTATATAGCTCAAAATGTTTTCCCAACTTGTAGTATTGGACATTGAACAACATAGCGCTATGAATTTGGTATAAAAGTAGTACAAAAGTAGTACAAAAGTAATTTATATTCCTCTCGAGAACTACACAGTACTGTTAGACGAAGACGTATTAATGACAGGGAAACCCTCCTCAAGCCGCCAGTATCGCAGCAACACAAGAAGGTAGTCCGTCATACGCTTATGATACGTGAAGACATAGTCCAATTGAAGCAATAATCTAGAGGTATATCCTTCTCAAGAATATGCTAGCTTGAAGAAACTGTTCGTAAATGTTGTAGGTACCTACAGAACGAACTCAAGATGGTGACAGATGATTCTAAGACGTACACACGAGTATGTCACTCACATACACGGACAGATGTGCCATACAACTAGCAATTTGGGGAGAACGTTGTTTGCGGTAATACCAACCCAAGGCTTTAAGACAATTGTTTTAGTGGCTTATTAAGACTTATTGTAGCATAGTAGGAGTGGCGGATATTAGACAATTTACTTATTCTCTTTTAGATGTTCAGAAATTTTGATCTGTACAACCCAACAATTCCAGAGACAATATCTGATCAGAATAACGTACATTAATCGCCTTTCGAATACTGCAACTGTTAAGCTATCAAATTTTGCTGTAATGGCTAAAGTGTGTGTTAATAAACAATAAGGTTAAAGGATGTTTTATTAAGGTTGCAATAGTTATTTTGATGGTCAGCGTTTAAGGATGTCGTGTTAGAACTTAACCAATACAATTAACAAAATGCTTACCTTCAAATACAAAAACGTGATCGAGCCGACATTTAAAATTGTTTATGGCTTTTTCCAATATATTGATCTAAATTGTTGCTATCTCGGTCGTAAGATTACTTCTGCTTCACATGAGTTTGGAGATACAATCATGCAGTGATCATGATACGAGTAGTCCACTGCTAGTAAATTAAGTCAAAATTTGATTCGGTGTGATGTGTTCGTGTTAGCTTGTGTCCAACTAACAACCTTAAGTTATTCGTATGCTGAACCGACCATAATTAATGACCATAACATAATCTGAATTTGTAACACTAAAAGTTATAATTTAACAAGTGAAAAACTTTAACATTGGTATTTTGTGATCTTAAAAAACTTGACGAATTATTGAAAATTTAGAATATTCCTAATATTAAAAAGAAAGGAAATGTTATGCATAATTTAAGCGTTGATATAAGAGGAAGATGGGATAAGAGCTGCATTTCGAATGTTCGGATAAAACTAAAATAGTCTTGAAAATAAAGAAATAAAGAACCACACACTTAATTCTAATGTTCTGATATAGTTTGCAGCAAACTTCTATATTTACTTACAAGCCTTGATATAGGATTTGATTAGGTTGTGTTTAAAACCATGTAATTTAAAATATTGAAAACGAATTTTATCAAACGTCCACTAACGAATGTACAGTTTGAAAAACGAACAAAACTCAGTTTAATGATCGGACGTAGGTACTGTGGTGTGTCTAGATTTTGGGGTTGGTGCCGTACCCGTAATAAGGTAGAAGAAGTATATCGTTTATAGCACGTCCGCCTTGACTGTATAATTCGGATAATGCACGCGATTGCCAACGATGAATCGCAAAATAACCAAAAATTAGGAACGAGAAAGGATGGGTTCAATCTACGTAGACATTTTATAATTACGCTCCCACGCAATCAACTAATTACACATTTGTGAAATTTACCTTACCAGGCTTTATAACAAAACATCACGTCTACCTTTTATACAGTTAATAGTATGGTGCCTTGAATTTTCGGAAAAAATTGAGAGGAGAAGGAAATTTACGTTCAACATTTAAATAAGGAGTACTGGGGAGATTGTCCCTACGGGAAATTAGAAAGCCAAGGAAGTAATTAACTAAATTAAGATATAATAAAGTTATTGGATAATAATGTATCATTAAATTTATAACCCCAATATTGTTCTTTTATTCGCATCTTTACATCATAATCTTGGGTTTTCTGAGTTGATTAGTAATTTAGCTAAATTTGTTCTATTTTTAAAAGACAAAAAATATATAATTTACGATGACCTACGTCGAAGTTTTAAGAAAACAACAGGGTTGGCTTTACAATGTATTGTATATCTTCGGATTTTCTGCAAAACGGGGAAAAAAATTACTCCTATATTTTATGCAGAATAGTGATTATTTACAAACATTCTTGCTAGCTTTAAAACCTACCAAATTGATAGAAAACTGTCTGATTCGTGTTTAAATTAAGATATATATATTTGTATTTGTCGGTCAAATAAAACAGTAATTAATTAAAAAACAATTTATTCTAGAACATAAATTATCGTATAGTGCTAGATGCGTAAGTACGTGCTATTTCCGGACAAATGAGTTTTAGTTCCATATGCGTACAAGGAACCAGATAGTCGAAGTATAGACGAAGTACTATTTGCGTACAAATATCTAATAGACAATCAATGTTAATGTTAAACTTTTGGGTTATTCTCCCAGATACATGTAATTACTAATGGGCTCTTACCGTTTATATACATACACATGTAAGTACTACTCAGGTACATCTCAAAATCATCCTCAGTTTGATTTGAGATTTTGACAAGTGCTTAACCTGAAGTTTTCAAACCAAGTATATTACCAAGCGTCTTTTGAGCGTCAGATGAGTTTCAAATTATCGTAACCACAAAATCAAAGCCCTCTGCAATATTTGGCGGCCATAGATACCGTCAACACCGTATTAATAACAAAAACATGGTTACGTGGTTGTGTTGTAAATAAAAACCTGACAAGTGCCGAGGAACATTAAAAACAAGAGATTCTACAGTTCTGTCAACATCCGAACACAAGTGTAAAACGAGTTTAGCAGAGGTAGAAATACAACACCATCAACAAAATGCCAAGAAGAGAGCACGAGAAACGGATAAACCTATCTCTGAAATTTACAATGATGGGTCCTTTATTTGATCGTGGATATGACTTTGTTGCAGACGTTCCATTGTTATATTCAATGAAGACCACTTTATACCGGAACAGACGTCAAGGACGCGGGGTTTTAGCGGAACCTAAATCTGCAATTGAAATCGATAACCCAGAAAGTGTCCTTCTGATGCAAAATGGATCATCTTTTGTTCTTGCTGACAACAACGACGGTAATGAAGACCGACTTATATGTTTTGCAACAACAACATAACGGGAAATTATTTCAAATACCAAATCGTTAAAAAAATGAAGTGTTTGAAAACAGAAGCTCAACAAAGTGACTTTTTATTCAAACGGAATGAATTAAACTTAGAAGGAAAAAGAAAAAATTGACTTACATCAAGATGAATAATAGAATTTTAAATATATCTTACTTCAATCGTATTATGAAACGAAAGACATTAAAAAATGTTTAAAACTTAGCTTACGTGACAAAACTAGACTAGTCACTAAGAATACGAAGAATACAATGTTAAAATGACGCGGAAATTATGTTTAAAAAAAAAACTTTTAAACGAAAGACATTAAGAAGTGTTTAAAACCTTTAGCTTACATGGCAAAACTAAACTAGGCTAGAATACGAAGACTACAATGTTAAAATGACGCGGAAATTATGGATTTCCTAAAAAAACTTTTAAACACGCCAGCTGACCGCTGCCAGTCCTAAGCCTCGATAAAGTGTGAAAGGAAGCTTTTTCTTAACGTGGAAAATCGATTGCCAAATTTAATAAAAATATAAATAGGTAGTTGTATGCAAATAACACTCCCAGTAATTACCCCGGCTACCTGGTCCGGAATAGACCGTTTCCTTGTACAGCAGGAGAAAAAAGTATCCTACCAGTGCATGTAAGAAAGACGCCCTTAACTCAAAATGCACGGGTACTTTATTGACTTAGTATACCTACATGGACTGTCTGTGGCACAGACATTATTTGGATGCACTCTAGGACAATAAAGTTCCCGTAGGGTTTGAGTAAGAAGCCTCCTTCTTTCGCGCACTGTCCGGATACTTTTTTCTCCTGCTCTACGCAAATCGCACTACAAATTTCTTGTGCGCAAATGGTATGTACGCATGTAGCACATATTCATAAATTATTAAGTTTGCATTTAAAATACTTCTTCAGTGGTAGAAATTTACATTTAATATGTAATTGTATATTGATACGTCAATGTCCTTCAACAACAATATATTGATAGTGGTGCCTCCAATAAATGGTTAGAGCTTGGAGACCATATTATCCCGACTTTAAACTACAGGAAATAAATAACAAAAGATTCACTGATTCGAAACCATATCTCCAGGATATGTTAGGCAAAACTTGAAACTATGGAACATACACAGCATGAAAGCGATCCACCTTAAATAAGTCGAAAACGTCAAGAAACACGAGAAAACGTCGAGACAGGTCGATTCTTCGTAGGAATTCTTTCGCCACTAAGGCAAAACCACGGTGCGTACCGGTGACCATAGGTCGGATGGGTCTGGGATAAGGAAAAAAAAGCCAAAACCATGTCTTGTCGCTCTCCTACCCCACCCTCTTCTCTGATTTGAACAAAAAATAGGAGAAAAATGAAAATAGCCCTTGAAACTTTAGAAGATATCTTCCAAAGTGTTAAGGATAGGTATAGCCCGTCCTACATGAAACCTGTTGCAAATACTCGTAGTGTGTAAAATCGAAAAATATAATAATATGACCTAGTGCTGTTTGAAATTTTAATGCTCGTTACTATGGTAAAAGAGTATCCCTCATCAAACGAAACTCGACCTGTCTCGGCATTTCTTCGTATTTCTTGACGTTTTCGACTTATTTATGGTAGATCGTTTTCATTGCAATATGCTTTGTATAAAAAACTCAATTGGATACATCCAGAAGTGCCTGCCATACTACAAGTATATGTAGGTATACCTGAGAGTGTGAGAGAAACCAGATAATCTATTATATTGGGATAGAACCATTCGGACGGACCACCAAGTTAATTACTACAGGTCAGATATCGTACTGTTTGATAAAGGAACTGGTTTGTGTACCATAATAGATATAGCACTACCATATCATGCAAATATCTAGGAGAAATATATGAAAAAGACTGCAAAAGTATGTACCATTAGCAAGGGAATAACATGTAGCGTTAAGTTTCTTTACTAGGTCTTCTAAATATATGTAGATACCACGATAGATAAGTATTAATGTTCATTTCAAAAATTTAAAATTATTCACATTTGACACCGATTTACCGTTCAAGTTCAAATAAAATAGTTTCATATATTTTGTTGTTGAAATATATCGCGGCCGTTTTATCGATATTCAACTTCAGAGAGTTAATTGTATACCAATTACAAATAAATCTGTTAATTTTATCCCCCACTTGCAATATATTTCCAATGACTACTGCCCTTATTAAGCAAGATATATCGTCAGCGTATTGATAGAGAAGATAAAGTATGTCTAAGGATGACTAAGTATTATTTTAAAGCTCCACCAATATGTAGAATTTAATACATATAGATTGGTTACACTGACTAGACAATTGCCACGTGTCCAGCGTACAAAAAAATCAATTACAGCGAATATTAAAATATAATTAAAAGACACGTGCCTAGAATTTACTTAAATATCGTTACGCCAATTGCGTATATTTTTCAGTGGCCAATGTAGTGCATCACCCTAGATATCGATGAAAAACAAAGATAGGAAGTTATGATTGGTAGATACTACAACAAAAAACTAACTACATCCAGCGAATATCAAGTATTAATGTTCGATAGAAGAGAAATCTGTTTGCGTTTCCGATTGTATGCTGTACAACAAAAGAATGCGTTCTGTCGATTAACGTCTCTGTTTACATTATGCGTATGCATTTAAACAGATCCAATTAGTGTACTTTGGTTCTGTTTACACTACTTCAATAAACGGTAAACAGTTTTTGGGGTTGTTCTATTATAGATATCAAAATAGATGACGAAATATTGCTGCTATTCAATTCGTATATATTTTGCTAGCAAATGTGATAATATACACCTTTAGTAAATCAAATCGATGATTAATTAGACATGAAAAATAGTTTATAAAATTAATTGAATATTCATGCACGTTGATTTTTCTATATGTAAATCAATATTCATCTGAACTATTTTTGTGTACCTTTATGATAGTATCATAATTAGTGAAGTTTCTAGGGATACACCTATCGGTACGTATACATTTCTTTAATTTTCGCAGTTACAATATTTTATACAAATAACAAATATGGTATAATAAAAAGTCTCTTTACAATAATTTCAATTTATCAGGAAATATACAGGTTTTCGTTTCTTCCATGTTTGCACAGAAATAATAAATAATCTTAAGAAAAACGATCATACGGCGCAGATTATTTAGTCGAACTTTATGTGCTGCAAAATTTAACATAGTAGTCTTCCATAATCCTATGGAAGATATTTTTCAGTAGGTGGTAAAGTTTTTGGCAAAATTAATAAAAAGATTTCAATCATACTATGTTCTTTTATTAACTTATACAGAAGTATGGAAAATAGTAATAGTCGCCAATAGTAAAACATTTCTAATTGATAGAGGTGAACAACTTTAATATAATAGTGTTATCTCGGATCTTTTTGTTATTATGCTTCACAAAGTTATTAAAACCTCGTTTGCGAAAACAAAGGAAAATATTACGAAAAACGCAAAAACTGTATTTTTTTCGCAAACCCAGGTTTAATGGAGTAAAATATCAAAAAAAAGTGGGAAAAGCTTTTTTACAGAGCAGGCAGTTTTTTACAAAAAAATCGTCGAGAATACTATTCTAACTCTTATAGTTTTCAAGCTCTACCAATTATAAAGGTTTTAGTGTTGACGACCTATGGAAAAAGTTACTTTCCCCATTCTATATGTATGAACTATCTAAGTAATACTTGAGGTATTTAATATTAAACATTTTAACGGTCAACTGTAGGCATACAAATGCTTTTAATAATTACTGAAAAAGCAAAAACGTTTTCAATACAGAGATTCAAACAGAAGATGAAGAAATATGGTGTATGAAAATTATAAAACAAGTGAAGGAAAAACTGAAGATTCGATGAGCAGCAAGAACGTTTTATTCTAGGTACAATAGTAACCAGCTGTCATAGGTTGGCCGAAAATATCTTTGACCCGCTGAACTATATGCTTGTTTGTTGCAAAGTAGGCAACCTATTTCATTTTATCAACATATAATTACAAACGTAGTGCTGAAAGTACAAAATTTGTTGTTTGAGTTAGGACGTACGAATTTTTATTGTAATTTATTTAGTCATTGAAACAATGATCAGTGGCTAACTTTTTTTTCAAATCAACAAATACCAATTATCAACAATTATCAATTATCAATGATAATCAATGATAATCAATGAATCAATGAATAATAAACAAATCGCCTAAAGTACAAAATAAAAGCAAAACATTTTTAGGAAGGTAAATTATTTAGAACTTCTTCAAGAGAAACTATTAAATATAGAAGAAGAAGAGAAAAAAATACAAAAAAAAATCTTAAAACAATGGCAATAATAAATACTACTTACAAACGATGCTACTTACAAACATGAGTATATTACAATAGGAAAACCTTAATAAGACACATGTTATGTTACATCTAAAATTCGAAAAAATTAAAAATGTTAAAAATTAATTAAAATTAAATTTGTTAAAATTGTTTACCTAAAGTAGTGCAAATAACAAATAGACAAGTGAAAAATGAAAAACTAAACGTCCAGTTGATCAAGTGGAGGACAACACCAACATCAAATATAAAAAATTACCTTACGTTCACAACTTATCTGATAATATTATCAAATTGTTCTAACCTTTCCCCAACATTTGCATTGCCAAATACAACTCCATTCGAATTAGAAACGTTTTCAAAAGAATTGAAGATAAAATACCTTTCTCATTTACTAGCAATTTGTTTTACAGCGTGGGTTATTTGTCAAAAAAACTATAGAACAAATTAGTCAATGCCTTAAACATAAAATCAACCAACTTACAGATGTTCGCCAGTTAAGTAAACGAGTGTGTGCTTTAGCCAGGCATTGTATTGAATTTAATTACCGTAATGTAGTGGAATGTGTCACGGATCATTTTTGTTTAACAAAAAAATCGAGCATTAGAAAAAGTCAGATAAAAGTGACACAGTGATTATTGGAGGAAAGTCAGAAAAAATCATTTTGTAAGCAATTTACATAATGCAGAAGAGAATTAGTTTATTAAAACAAGACGAAGAATAAATGAAAGGAGGGAATAATAACATTACGTATATTTGGCGCCAGCAACGTGGGACGCTAAAATAAAAGAAAGACGTGGAATGACAACAAGCACATCAAACAGTCAAGAATTACAGGAAGATATTGTTACTCGAGAGATTACGAGAAATGTAAGCGATGCTGCAGACACGAATCAGACTCAGAAAGAAACGCTACAAAAGGAAAGGGACGATAAGTTAGAACAGTTATTGAAGTGGTTACAAAATTAAAAAGAAACAGAAGATAAAAAGAAACAATTTAGAATTGAACAACCAAGAACAACGACAATTAGAAAGAAACGAAAAGCGAGAACAATGAATAATCGATTGAGGTGTATGTTAGCCGATAAATAATAATAATAACACCCGTTTATTTCATTGTGTATAAAAACATGGAATACATCGATACATATACATACGTAGCATAATTATAGAATATCATTTTCTTGAAAAATCTTGAATATCATATACTTAAGCATAAAGTTACTAAATACAAATACACTTTTAATTTACTTTTAAATAGTTGAACATGTTCGTGTTTGAAATGTTCAGAAATGCGATTAAATATTTTAAGAATTTGTGTTACCGCACTTTTGTAAATTCGGGTAAAAGTTGTTAAAGTCAAAGTACCTCTCGGACATTTGTGCGTGTTGTAACTGTGATGCACCTCGTAATATTTGAGAAGCTCATTATAGTGTTTTTTGGCGAAACACGCACATTCGTACACATACAAACTTGGGAGGGTAAGTATATTGAAGTGTTTGTATTCTGTTCTACATGTTTCTGTCTTTTTCAGGTTGAAGATGGCTCGCACACATGATTTTTGAAGAATGAATATTTTTTTGCGTTCACGGAATTGCTTCAAAACATGATGCCATATGACAATTTTGAGCCGATGCATGATAGGATGAAAGAACCGCTTCCATCTGTACTTCACTCATTATGCGTACCTGTACCAGTTCAGCGATTTTTTTAATTTAGTGATTGTATTTATATGCTCTTTCCAGTTTAATGCACTCTCAAGCTGCAAACTTAAAAAAAAATTTACTTGTATTCGTTGAGAGAGAACCTTATTACGTTCGTTTTTTGTATATTTAATTTTAATTTATCATCAAACCACTGCTTCACAGATCGATCAATTTTTTTCTCCTCAGTTCCTGTTACAATTATCGATATGTCATCCGCAAACATGTTGACTTTGTGATGCGTGATACTTGGCAGGTCATTTTACGTACATTAGAAAAAGGAACGGCCCAAGTATGGAACCCTGCGGTATACGTATCTGTGCTCTCAGCCATCCTGAACGAATAGATTTGCTTTCGCAAACTGCTGCAACACAATGTAATCGATTAGTAAGATATGAACATGATCATGCTGAAAATTGCTTCGTTTATTTTGCTTATCGCCATATAAACTGCTCTTGTACCTAGAGATAACAAAATATCCAAAGTCGAAGAAAAGCTTGATCAAGTAATCAATTTCCAGCAACAGAAATTACTACAACTACCTATCTGATATAATTGATGCACATATTCAGCAAAATGAAGATTATGATAAATACTAGAGGTACTGTGGCAAAAGCATCCTTAACAACTGAAGAGATGATCGAAAATTTAAATCTAAATGGGGGGATTTTAAGGACAAATAAAGTTAATATCGTACCGTAAATAGGACAAAAGGTGAAGTGTAATTATTAATATTTCTAAATATGAGTGTATATTGTATAGATAATAGGAATAGATAATTTGAAGAAATAGAAAATGAGTATAAATATAGAAAGGAAGATATTTAACAGTGAAGATTATGAGATAAAATGGGAAGATGAATGACGACGAAAAGAAACATCGATGAATTGTTACTTGAAAATATTAATATAAAGAAAGATGAGGAAAAAAGGAATAAAGAGGTTAATTGAAAATTATCCTGAACTAATTAATGAAAAAGATAGAATTGCAGCAAACGTAAAAAAAAACAAAAGGAAGCATGCTGTGAGATGACGTCCAGCAGCAATCTGGATGGGATGTGTTAGAAGGGCGCTAATGCATCCGTTAAAGACCATTCATTTAGTGACTCAGTCATCACACTATATAATGTTGAGCAAATTAAATTTTAAATAAATTTTCTTTGGGCAAATAAAATAAAATTTATTTAGCGGAATATGTAATGGAATAAAGGGACAAGGGAATAAAAACATAACTGTCTATTTTTTATTTACGCCACCGTAAGGAAACAACTTCATTCATCAACGTCATTTTAATCAGTCATTTTTATGTTTGGGATGATCTAGGACAATATGCATTTTCTATTGTAAATTGCACTGAAGTCGCTAATACAATTTTGACTTATCGCATTGAAATTTTGAAACATTTGTCAAATAAAGGCACATTTACACTATTAAAAAAATTAAAATAACTACATTATGTCAGTTTTACTGTCCCAGATCATTATGAAATCAATAGTACATGTAATCCAGTTTTTACATTTGTGTGAATTATGAATACCTACTACTATTTGATGCAATTCCACTGATATTATTGACTGGCGTTCACATTTGGAATATCTTATACCATGAGATCATTTAAAAAATGATTCAGAGAAGGCCATGATAGATATTCACATTTAGCAACACTATCCTTATGTCCGGACAGAACTAACATTTGACAAACAAGAGGTTAGTTTTATGTATGTAAAATGTAATTGACATTTGTAAGAAGTGACATTTCTCAATTTTACAGCCATTCATTTAATTACTAAAAATCAATGCTGCCAAATGCGAAGCTGTATCCAAGGCCTTCTTGAATCATTTTTTAAATGATCTCATGGTACTGAACTTCATTAGGGTGTGAATTTGACACCTGGGAATCAACCTATATAATTGTTCTGATATATTTAATTCCACTCCAAGCTCTTCATCGAGTTTCTCTTCTTACACATATGAACGAGTATGTATCTTTAGAATTTCTTAATAACCTTATCAAATCTATTATTTTTGTAATTGCTTTTTTGATTTGAAAATATTTACATAATATTTGCATTATAAATCAACATAATAACTGCAATAAAAATAGCATCAAGTGTCATGCGGCTGAAATATTTTCCATTTATTATTCTGTTGCCTTTTTGCCTTTTAAAGAATTAGTATACTAATTCTGTGTCTTGATGCTGTACTCCTTCATTGATATAAAAATAAGAATATATTATGTATTACTGTGTAGAATTATATACAAGATCTAATTATGTACCTTACATTCTGGATTCTTTACTTCTAGAAATCGTCGAATTGAGTTTGTGCTGTGAATGACAGACGTTGGTGACCGGTGACCCAGTTCATTGTTATAAGGGGTGGTTAGGGTGGCGCGCGCCTACCACCTGTGGCCCCTCGGCCCCCTTCAGTAGCACGCGTGCGGCGCAGGTGGCCCCCGTCATGTGCGCCAACCTCTGTCCTCAGTACGTCCCGCTCTCCTATGCCCGCCCGCTAATTGGATTCGTTACCGATTTGCAAAACTATTATTGTTCACGTGATTGGTCAGCCGACTTCTGATTGACCAGTAATGTCATCTGCGACGAACATTGCGTAGCAACCAGAACACATGCCACGCCACTGTCTCACGGCTATTTCACATGACAGGTTTGTTTTGCTCCTTTTCGAATTTTTTAAGCTTCTGGTAGATTATTTGCATAGTGATATGTACATATTGTGTCCAAGAATATTGTGATGTCATCCGAAATAAATTTTAAATTAATAACTCGTTAGTAAATTCCGATTGTATCTTATGATATGCCTCTAAAAGAAATATATTGATTATAATTTACAATTAGTAATTTTATGTAGAACTGATAACAAGAATATTCAACACTGATTTAGATTTCTCTCTTCATACATATCACCCAACCCTAATGTAAAATCAAAGTCATCAGGGATTACCATAAATAACAAAATCGTATCCACAATCGAAATTCTCAGTAAGTAAATATTAGCTCGTATTTGTAAATTAGAATGAAATGATATTTGTCAGTAGACTTTTACTTTTATACTTACATAATTTTTTATCTTTCAATTCCTGAAATATTTCCACTTGTAGGTCAATAAAACAACAATTAATTAAATATCAATTTATTCCAGAACATATAATATTATGTTTTTCTTAAAAAGACTTCTTCAGTGGAAGAATTTGACATTTAATATGTGTCAAATTACTAATAATATAAATATAAATGGCCATGCCTATCAACAAAAATATCTAAAAAACAAAGAATTCATTTATATATATCGAATTTTAATTACATTCTCAAGTAATAATGAAGGATATATTGATTTAATACAACTATAAAAATTGAAATGATTTGAATTATTCGTATATCAATCTAATTTTTGTCAAGCTCTAAAAATTCTGTTCAAGGACTAGGGAACGAAAACATAATATTATATGTTCTGGAATAAATTGGTAGGTATTTAATTAATTGTTGTTTTATTGACCTACAAATGGAACTATTTCAGGCGTTAAAAGATAAGTACATGAAGGTCAGAAAATAGATATATTATTAATTTTTTATATAAGAACTTGGATGGATCCCCAAAACGTTGAGACATGCCCTATAACTTAGATACAAGTACATTAAAACATAATAAAATAATATTATTAACGAATGTGTTTTAATCATTCAACATCAGCAGGTATTAACATGATAAACTAAAGGAATTACTTCTATAAATCATTAGCACAAGCAGGTGTATATGAAAAAATTATTCAAAAATGCCTGGAATCAAAATTATTCATTGTTACAGTGTTGCGAAAAAAATCTTTTGAAAATTGGATAGGTGCCTATTCTTTTAAGAACATTGAACAGTGACTGCTGAGTAGCATTACTCTCCCAGCAATTCTCTCTGAAATGCGAAAGTAAAATTAAGATATTGCATGATTCTTCACCAACGTAATACATAGCAGAGCGTTACAAATTGATTGCATGTGAAGTCAAAATTTCTAACTAATAACTCGTCAGTTATCATTACAGATGTGGAGATTGCATTGAGGTGCAAGCCATCGTACCGTACGAATGCATCTTTTACATATCTATGACTGTTATTTGGTAAAAATTGTATTTACTGTGAGTGACGTATTTCCTAAATTAATTTTAGTAAACAGATATAACGTAGCGTCCGTACCACCAGTCTAATACCAGAGCCAGTCTAGACACAGACACCCAAAAGATCTTAAAGAAATCACAGCATTATTCTGTTTATAAAGGAAACTTGGATGATCTAACCAGAGCAAACAAAGTAAAAAGAAATATTAAAGAAATTGTTTGAAATATCTGCCACTTTGTTCTCTGCCTAACAAAATCCTTTTAGAGATTTCCTATTAGATTTCTCAAAATTTGTGATGTTATCGATAAAAACGCATTCCTAATTTCATTTTAATCAGTTTTTCATTGTTTGCGTGTTCTACTACGTATGTAGGTACATACATACGCCTTATTTTTAATATAACCTCATAAAAAGAAATGTAAACATACAATCGTGCGGTATATGGAACTGGACAATGTCCATTTAACCATTTCTTCGAATATTTGGTATTATATTGTTTATATACATCTAGGAAAAATTTATTAGTAGCATATGTAACTTATTTTGCAAAAAATTCTTCAATCACGTCTTCAGTTAAATTGCCTTCGAAGGAAAATGATTCAATAACATGTTTTCCACAGATTCTAGCTCACACATCACTTTTCGACGATGTTGGTTATATACCACCTGCAATAATCTGGGGTTTTCATAATATACATACATGATTTTAATAATTATATCAGTTTATTCTCCGTGTATTTGAAAATAATAATTCATCTAGGAATAAAACAAAACAAATCGGATCGGATGGTTTTTTTACCCGTATTTATTTACAAAACTACAAACGGTTTTGCATATGCAGATCTGATAATGAGTGTGGTACCCGTAGCAGTAAGGATAAAATAATTCAATAATTTACATATTAGGAAATTCGAATTTGATCACTTATTTGCCTCGAACCGATATTTTAATTTTCTGCTACTGATGTCACAATAGTGATTTTACTATTTCTATTGCTATACTAATGTTTTCTGCTGCCAAAACAGTCACTACTAAAATATCGTTGTAAATCTGGATGATTTGTGTTATAAGTACCTACGCACTTACCATGAGATTTTCCTATAACATGTATCATTCTTCCCAACTCTCCCTTGGAATAACTAATAGTAAATTAAGTAATTTTAATTAATGAATTTTCAATCCAAATTTAATTCAACTGTCCGTTAAATTTATTATAGTTACTTGAATTGCTTCCAAAAATATTCGCGTTCAATACGATTGTACAAAATCTAGTCTATTATAATAAACAAAATAATGTAAAATAGATAAAGATATTATAAGAACCCAATCATAATAAGATCTGTTGGATTTAATTGTTTTATTTTGTTAGTTTGTGTATCGTGGAGTAAATTTGAAACATTGTTTCACCATGAGATTGTATTGCAATTAGGTATAGGGAAAGCTACAGCAAAGTGGTAGAATATTCAATTCTATGTTTTATTGTCTTACAATATACTAGATGTTCCATTGGGTTTAATGAAGATTGCTCTGGTGTTTCAAGCTGTAGCCGACTAAGATATAGGAAAATGTCCTTGCGTATTATCAGCTAATATGTTGTCGGTAAGTTGTCTGTGATGGATACAAAATTTATGCGAAGTATTAGTTTCCAAGAGGTGGCCATGCTGTGAAAAATATAATTTACAATGTGAATTTTTTTGTAAACCACTAAACGTATTGATTTGAAATTTTATATATTAAAAATATATTCAAAGTACAGGGGCCCAAAAAATTAATGTCTCCCTCTTTCAATACGCGTATATCAATATTATCTTCCATTTGCCGGCGTAGGTAGTTCGGTAAGTCTCGAACATATCCTATCGCCTAAACCCTGAATATTAAACAGTAGAACAATTGTAGCAGGTACAAATATTTCTACGGGAAAAAGTTTTCAATGCGGTAGTATTAACTGTGTGTACGATAATCAAAGCACGATATTCAGTATTTTAAAATATAAAAGCTCTGCATATTCGTATCACTAATAGTAAAATTATATCTAATACTAAGAATAAAATGAGTTGTAATGGATCTGTATAATAGTTTCCTATCATTTCAATATACAATTTGTATTTAGTTAATTACTTAAATTTTATTGTTAATAAATAAAGAGATGAATATGTAAATACCTTTCTTGCGCTTTGTTCTAAACACACATCTATAACTATTAATGATGTTTATACCAACAAGTTTATAATTTATAATGTAAAAGCAGAATTAAGTGATACCACACAATATGCATAGTATTAACTATGAAATTATTTATTATCCACATATCACTTCTTATATACAGCTAAAATATATTGAAAGTTACAAGTCAAATCTTACTACATTATTTAATTAATAGCATTATTTTACAAATCAAAAAAAAAAAATACTGCGATAAAGATTTTGCGATAAAGGCCTCCAATATAATATGAATGGAATTATATAGAGATATAGTTGTATTCATTTATATATATATTATATTATTACACATAATTACGTAATATTAATAAATGCATAGTATGCAATACAAGCATAAAAACTAATTAAACGTTACACACATATTAGAAGCATTATTCAAGAAAAAGGTAAAAGTACGAACACAATGTTGCAAGATATGCTAGCCAATTGAAATTGACAATTCTAATATAGACACAATTAGTAAAGGATATCGAGGGAGAAGACCGATATAATGAATCAAAAGAAACGGGAGACAAGTCGTAAATATTATAATATACGAATATTATTATAACTACCTGAGCTCAATTACCTGCTACACCGAGAGCGCCCGACTCGAATAGCTTTGGCAGGGGAAGGTAATATTGATATATATATTCGTCTAAAGGGAAAGACATTAATTTTTTGGGTCACTGTACATTAGATGTTAAAACATGAGCATAATTCCGTTTCAATACCATATAAGAAAAAATTTTTTTTTCAACATAGTCTCCTAAAGCGTGGCGCTCTTGGGATAACGACGGTAAAAAGTTTTAACGTACCCAATAAAAATTGTTTTGTCTTGGGCTGCAAACCACTCATTCACTTCTATCATCAGTGTCATTGTCCCGAAAATGAATCCCAGGAAGGTGCTCTTTGAGTCTGAGGAATACAAATCTAGAGAATAGGGCGGCTGTTGGAAAATTTTGAAGTCTTCATTATGAATTGCGGCCATTGAAACACAGCTCTTGTGGACAGGAGCGTTGTCCTGATGAAACAACACACCACGCCTGAGTTTTGCTCTCCTTTCTTCTTTAATGAAATCACGCAATTTTTAAATTAAAGCAGCATTATATTGCCCAGTTATAGTCTGACCACGTGGTAAAAAGTTTATAAGTATAATTTCCAAAAAACTGTGACCATGATTTTCCCCGCATACGAAACTTTGTATCTCCATTCCATGCTCTGCCTTTTTAATTCAAGATTATAATGTGAAACCAAGTTTCATCTACAGTAACAAATCTTTCTAGGAAGTGTTCAGGATCTCGTTTAATAAAGGCCAAATTAGTCTCTGAAGTGACCTGCATTCATAGCAATTGGTCTATCTTTCAGGACCATGTCATGGACCAGATCAATGTTTTCTTTAAAAACAACAGTTTTTGGCTGTTCAGCACCAACAACTTGTTCACAGTCACTCTGTCAAGGTTAAAATCTCTTGCCCAATTCTTCACCATCTGATATGAAGGTGCACATTCACCTAATACTGCTATCATATTCATATGAATTTCTTGCGGTGAAAAACCTTTTTTGCAGATATATTTGATAATCGCTCTATATTCAAATGTGTCCAACATTTGGAAAACACTTTGCAACAATCGGCTCTATAATTTAATAACGCAGTAACATACACCAACTAAAATTCATGTGACTTAACGCCACATATCACTTACAAATAGATACTTAGCTTTATAGGGAGCATTTGGTGTATTTTGAGAAGAAATGCATCGCCCACGGTGCAAGGGTAGTTATTGCTCAGCTGGTTGCAGATTCTTATCTGCTTCCTCTCTCCCCCTAAGCGATCACATCCATATACTATACTAGGGTATGTATTTTTACATTGGGTTGGGTATCTATTGTAAATGATTTGTGCTTATCGGAATTAATTGACAATTAAGTGACGACTATAAAAATCAACGCCAATTAACTATGTATGTCAGGGACAATAATATTTATACTGTCCTATAAGATAGAGGAGAGCAAAATGTCGAAAACAAATAACTTGTTTGTTCATGCAATATCCTTAATTTTCCCCGATTTGCACGGATAATATAATATACAATAATTGTATAAAATTGTGTGTGGTAGTAAAATAATTGACGATTAAATCGATTTTTGTAGCCACTCTGTATTACCGGGGTTAAATCTCTGCACGTGTTGGTTTAAGTGCGGTAGCACGTTTTAATTGCATAAATGGTCTTTAAATTTTCATAACAATTGGGATTTTCAAATTTAAGCAATTCAATCGAAAACCAGAGTAACATTTTAGATATCGTTATATTCGAATTTCGAGAAAATGATTTAACAGGAAAATGATTAGGGTATAGCATTTCACAACGTACAAAGGAACAAAAGAATGTTTTAGCAATATATTAGATAGAACATAAACAACAGGCAGATTTAGTTCATTTCAGATCAAAACATAGTGTTTTATTATGAAATTTATTGCGGATTCGGTTTTTGTTTTTATAAGCTTATAAAAACAAATTCTAACTAAACATATTCATTTAATTAACACATCTATTGGAAGTTTTGGTCTATTCGTGTTCTTATACACATAACCTTTGCGTTCAGAGAATTCTTTAATCTTATACTATTATTAAATGCAATGTGTCAATTATTTGAGTTTGAGTAGTTCAATAATTCTTTCAAACAGTCTGAATTGTCTTTGAGAATTGTCCATTAGAGATAATAACAATTCGAACATAATAATGTATTTTATGTATTGATTTACTAATGTAAGTCCATGTACTTAAACGGTTTTTCTTATTTTCAATATGACTTCTTTAAAATTTAAAGTTTGAGTTGCATATACATATGTATGTACCGCGAGACTAAATATTATATTGATAAGAGTTTGCCATGAAGTCGAATACGTATGTCGTATCTTATTACATTTTTTTAAAATTCAATATGATTAAATTGTCAGGTTAAGTGTCACACTGACATTCATATTCATCAATATAGGTATTTTCTCTCTGAAGTCTTAAGTAGCTTTTCAGTTATGGTTTTCACAACAGCTCACAAAACCTACTTATTTTTCTCGCGGTATATTGTATACATATTCCTAATATGTTCTTGATTTCACTAAAAAATTACTAAACATAAACATGACATTCCTAAAATATACAATCATAATTCTAAATAAAAATCAATAATGTTACATTTTTTCTAGAAAATCCCAGTTTAGTAAAGTAAATATTTTCAAGACATGCTCTTTGTTTATCAACAGTCCCGTCAATTGATAGATATAATGAAAAGATTTACAGCGGAGTAGTATCGTAAAAAGAAGTGACGAAAATACAGACAGCTTTAAAAAATTGTTAGAACGATTTAAAAATTTCGTATGAATATATAAATTCATAATCTTTTGAAATTAATGGAAAGCTCTACAACGTAAAACAGATCTGCATGCTTTGATGTTGGGAAATCGTAAAGGATTAAACCTTCTTGGAAAAAGTTATTGCTGCTGCATATTTGAAGTTGTTAGAAGTCGGTTTATGTGTGACACATTTAGCACAAAGATAAAATTATTATGACAAAGCCACTTCCTTAACCTAAAATAAATAACAGATATAAATATATCCTCGAAAATTGTGCTATTTCTTCGGTTAATACTTGGCGCTGTAGATTTCATAAATGTCAAAATTACTATTTATTGTATTGATTAATTGTGTTGTATTGATTAATATAATAATTTAATAATCCACGTAAGCAAATATATAGGAACATATGTATGTACATACATATAAATACATACATATGCAGTATTTGTTATTGTTTCTTGTTTTCATTTTTTTGATTATATTGAGTTTGGAATCACACACATTAATAGTAATTTATATGTAACGAATTTAATATTTTTAAAGATTTTTCCAAAATTTGTTTGACATCTTTGTTGTAGCGTAGATGTGGTGGAACACGGGCATTACTACTCAAGCCACTTCTGTTAACAAGTATCTCTTATAGATAGGATCGATCTGGAAGAGATTGGCTCCTCGGTTTCTACACAAATAATTCTGTACAATTTTTCTATTAACACCATTTTCTTTAATTACACATATCGAACACATTTGGACAAAATGTGTTTTACACTCAACGTTCCTTGCTTGAGGTGCTCTTAACAGAAATCCTAGTTTAAGTAGGTAAACTGTGGGGGAACGAACGCAACCAGTCCTCGTGGACACCCTGTATAAGCTGTATTTTGACAGCTAAAACCTGTGTAAAACCACCAAATTGTCATAATTATGACAGTTTGACAGGTTTTAGCTGTCAAAATACAGCTTATACAGGGTGTCCACGAGGACTGGTTGCGTTCGTTCCCCCACAGTTTACCTACTAGTTTAAACCGTAATAGTTTTCTTGAGTTTTTATATATTTTTAAGCAAGTTGTTTGAATGCCAATGGGACTCGTTGGTACTACGACATCTCTATTGGATTTAATTTTGACTGGTCACAGATAGATCGTGATTGATGTTCAGGAAGTATGTATTTACAATATTATATTATAAAACTTTTCTAAAACCCTACAGAAGTTGCAGGATTTTCATTAAGACAGTTTCCATTCGGAAATTATGAATACTTTTTTTAATATTACTCTTGATACCTCTGATACCAACGACAAAGTCAATATATTCCACTTTATTACTATATTACTTCTTAATACCCATGTCCCTTGCCAAGCTTTTAAAGTTACGCCTCAACGCAGACATGGATAATGGATACTATTAATATCATGTTAAGTTAAGAAATTATATACATGTCTAATACTACTCGAAGTTCAAGTGTACTGGTAACCTTACACATTTCACATATTACAGAAACTTAGAAACCTATTTGATGGCGCAATTAAACGTGAAAAACATATTTGGATTGTTCAATTTGCTTATCAGCTCAGAAGAGGATACAGTCTAATACAAAAAATTGATGATTGTCCCTTCCTCCTCTGCACATACATAGTTATCTAACCCAAACCATCTTAACACATTTTTTATCACTTTTTCTTCTGTTGTGTGCAACATGGATTTAGTTTCCTTGAACAATTACACTAATACTAAGTTTTCTATTAACTCTTTGCATTGTTTGCGCTCACAGATACTATATTTGTTGCAACCGGCACTTGTAAAACAACCTGCTTGGTACTTTATTACTATTATTACTCATGCAATCATCCGTTTGTTGGACCTCTTTATCAAAGAGGGTGGGTTTGATGGCTAAATACTTACATTTAAATGAATTCATGTAAACTGTCTTGTCTGAACCTGGACAGGAACTATCGATAGCAAAGCACTGAAATGTCCTCCGATAGTCAAGCAGCCATAATGGCGGTGAGTGCTAACACCATCAGCTCGAAATTAGTCTGGGAGTACTTTAACAGCTTTAACAGTGTTTAACAACCTAGGCAAGAAAAACAGACTTCTATTATGATAGGTAGCAGGACATACTGGAATCAAAGGCAACGAAGAAGCTAACCTATCAGCAAGAAAAGCCGTCACAACCTTATTTGTTAGACCGGAATCGGTTTGCGGTATAGGGATGAGCATCTACAAAAACAAAAATTAAAGATAGAGAGGAGATTCTCAGAGTATCCCTTTGGGAGAATCTCCCTGGTCCGAGACACTCGAAATTTTCCTTGGAAACAACAACAAAGAATAGAGTAAACACCTTGCTAGAACTTAAGTAGAAACAGACTACGCATCGTCACAAGCTTTCCTACAGGACATTGTCACATTGGAGAACACATGACAAGGATAAGCTCAGCAAGAGGACACAATATATCAATAGGTCGCAGTGCAAAAAACAAAACAAAACTCATACATCGAAACGCAAACGAAAATATCCAAGGATTACTTTTAATTAAACCTAAATTTAAATCTGAAATACAATGACACGCTAATACATATATCATTCAATTGTGCTGGACTTAGCTTCTGAAAATGTTCATATAAATTCCGATTAACTCGCGTTGCCAATTTTTCTTACTGTTGCTTGATCTTTAATGTATCTAAGATTTCGGTAATTGTGTGTGATAGGAAAAATAATCTGTTAAGAAGCTTGCATGTGCACTATGCCTGTAGCTGCATACATGTACGGGTTTTAAATATATTCATCTACAAATAAGCAAAATAACGCAGCGTCACCCAGAATATTTATATCTTGTAATGAGAAACCAGCGAAATTTTAATCAACTAATTTTACCTTATACAAGTTGAAATATTCTAAATATAACTGCTGTGTCAGTATATGTAAATTAGTAGTTAAATCAAAAAATGTGCAGCGCTACTAGCTAAATACTGTCGTAAAATGGTATAAGTGGAAGAACAATATTTAGAAATTATATTAACACCACTATAATTAATAAACAAAGCTATAAAACAGCAAGTCAATATTGCATAAGAATAAATCGATGAAGAACCCGGATCATTTCAATATACCTAAACTAAACAATAAATACTAAAATAAATTATCTGATAAAACAATTATTGTAAATAATTAAAATAATAAATTAAAGACTTATTTGAAATATTGCTTCATCTATATTATTTTCACTTGTGTTTTTAATTTCAAATCGTTATTAAAATATTCAGGATAAACTTTTTGTTTTAATCTCTCGATGAAACAAAAAATCCTTATTTATATTACGAGGTTGATATGCTTACTATTATCATGCGACTGGATTAAATTATCCAGTCCAACCCAAATAAGATAATTTTGGTACTAATTTAAATTTTCAGTAAATTTTTTTCATCATTTTTCAGATTAATTATGAGACTATTTTTATTTAATATATCTAAAATATATGTTAAAAATGCAATATTAAAATATTTTTTAAAATACTTATGTTGTATTACACTATAGTGATTGTCAACAGTATCAAGAACAGTTATGTAGAGCTGACATTTTTTACAATTACTAGAGGAAAATGTAAATTCAGAATTCAGAAGAGTAATGTATAGTATATGATTACAAAACAAAAGAAACCAATTTAATATTATCTAGTAGAGATAATTTAGACTTTAATGTGGTTTCAAACGCAACGGCGACTAGAACAAAACTACGGATTAAAATATATTTAAGTAAAAGCAATAACAAGCACAGTATTAGTTTTAGAATAGAATCAGTATCTCTTGTGGTAAAAACGCGATTTTAAATAAGAACCATGTTAACCGCATCAAATACAAAAGCACATCTACAACAAATAAAAAGATAATGTGAAATAAAACAAACAAAATGTTTCAGATTTACAATGTATTTAATACAGTGTAAATCTGAAAAATTTGACATTGAAAATGGATTTACATCAAATAAAAACCGACTCAATCCAACAAATAAAAAGATAGTTTTTATTTCATTTTTTTTTTCAAGTCAAGATTAAATAGCACTTTATCTAAATTATTGCATTACATACGTATACATTCTGGGACTTACACGTTTTCGAAGCTTACGTAGTGGTTTGTAATGAAATTATATCAATCATTGACGTTGATAGAAAGCAAAAGTCTCACCTTAATTGATTTTAACCGCAGCATTAAATAACAAATACAAATATCTTTAAAATCTAACATTTTAACGAAAACTACTTTAAATTAAAAAGCTAATATGTTCATACGGTGCTTAAATTAATCAAGAGATTTATTTATATGTATTAAGTACTCAAGCTACATTTCTTATGGACCATTCTTCTAATTTTGATAATATTAGTACTTTGTGACATTTCGATAATTTCAACATTTTGATCAATTTTAATTAATTGAAATTGACTAATGTCAAATTAAAAATATCACCAAAAACTAGATAATATACGGGACTTTATTGAAAGCCAGTGTATTTGACCTAAATTAAAAAATTGTGTTAGAGTCTTAGGATGTCATTACGACTATTACAGCGTCTCTTTCAAAACTTCTCTTTTAAGTAAAATTTCGAAAACTTTTTCCTTTTTATTTCTTATCGTTTTTGCATGTGCTCCAGTTCTCTCATACTTCCTCTTTGTGATGCAGTTTATCATCGCTGTCTCGACAATTTAAATTGTAAATATATTCATCAGATGCTGTAAAGCAAGCGCGTTCATACCTCATCACCGTCATACACTCCAGCTCGAGTAATATACACGCAGTTAATCATACATGCACGGATTATGGCGAAATACAAAAGCCTGGATATAACTACATATGTATATAATTTTGTTGTTCTTGCTGAACTATAACCCGATAGCAGTAATTAAATACAGCAATAAGTTAATTTAATTGGATTTAACTGCGATTTATAGCTTAAATATGTAATTTGGTTGGTTTTCACTTTTAATAAGCTACTTACTTTGCTAGAAAAATAATTTCGCTTTTATAACAATAATTAGATATGCATATAATGAATAAAATAAAACATAACCGTAATTGACAGCCATTGACGTATTCAGGAGTGGGCAAATGTTCTGGAGCGGCTTAATTACAAGAGAACAAAAGGTGATAATGGTTTCTGGTTTTCGGCAATGTATAGGAGTTTTATGTTTTTAATGTTAGGAAAATCATTCGTTCTGAAAAGAATGTATCACTTGTTATTTTTTTTTAATTAAATATTCTATATTGTTTATTATAAAGTCTCAGGTAAATTAGAATAGACTTTATTATACCACCCTAACTCTAAATGCCACTGTTTCGGAAATATTGAACAAAAGAATACAAATGCAATAATCCTTTAATAGTAATTAAAACATGCAGAATAACAATTTACGTGAAAAGCTATTTAAGTAAGTTCTCGATTTGTGTTTTCGTTGTTCACTTGGCCTCAAGCCTCTCTATAAATCCGAAAAGAATTTTGCAAGTGTTGATTAAAGATATGTATACTTTAAACAAGAGATATTTTTTTTCTTTTTAATGAAATTCCCTGTATATTATTACTTATTATAAATTTCAATAATTTAGAATATTTTTACGATATCATCCTTTGTCTAAATTCCACTGTTAGAGCTATTGATAATTTGTTGTATAAGCTTCATAGTGTTACTATATTTGAAAAATTATTTATTTTATTACGCACATTCAGCAGTATTTATTTCTACTTAGCGCGGTAATGCAACATTCACCGTAACTAAACACGCCAAACAGTTCAGTATATTCAAGGCGGTTACCTATTTGTTGAGACCTGTTTTAGTTGTTATGACATCTATTACCATTAGGTCAGTTGTTTTGGCAATTTCGTAGTAGCAGTATTAAGTCAAGCTGGTGATATTATTTTGGTTTAAATATTTCTAAAAGTTACTACGGTTCTGCTAACAGGACGTGATAATCCTACATACAACTTGGATAAAATCGCGGGTAGGTGAAGATATATATAAGAAGCAAACTACCTTTTCAAGCAAACATTTCCTGGATGAAATCCTATGATCATTTAGGTAAAAGATGCCAAATATAGATCTTGCGAAGACTGCTACCAATAATGATAGATCTTTGGATATTTTGCTTGACTGTCACAAGTTCCATGAACTTCAATTACAAAGCTTGCTGTACGAATGAAATGTGTTCGTGTAAGATTAGTTTGCTTCAGGAGCTATCAAAAAATGATCCACAATTCTATAAAGATGTAATGAATTACATTAACATACGTATTCTTCCATATGGTTGAGACCATATACGCAATATTTACAAAAATTAAATATATTTATATAAGAAAGTTTGACGGCTAATTCCTATGTAAATTTATTTTCCAACAGAATTATTCTCGAATTAATCGTTTTATTCCCTGATTCAGATAACGACTTAGTGTTAGCTAGAGCACCATTGAAATTTGGTATTCGTGTCAGAAATTATTCCGATGAAAAGTTTCCGAGGTGGGTACGCAAACGAGAACGCATTGAATGGCTTTCTAGAGAACCAGATCTGTCTTCTCTAAATTTTTATTTCTAGGGTGTGTATTCTACCAAACCGAAGAGGCTAGAAGATCTTAAAAACTGCAGCTTAAATGCAGAATAGATTTCTAATTTACACTTGCAAAGCGTTCTCTTAGGATTTATACACACAGAAAAGTGTTTACTAAGAGCAAGGAAGACTTACTTAATTTAAGTAATTCTGATTCTCCTATATAAGCAAGAAAGTATTGTTTTCTGTGAAATATTTCACTTTCTTGAAAATCCAAAGATATATTTTCTTGAACCTAATAACTCTTCATTCAATCGCACTACGTCAATATAGGTACTACTTATGCACTATGCGGTGCATGATAACTAAAAGTTTAAAATCAAGAAATTTTTTGCTTGACCTTAGAGATTTTTTAAGAAAAACATTTACTGTTGCGAAGAAAAGTCATCGTCTTGTGTCAAATAAGTATTCTTATTCCAAAAAAGAACTTACTTCTCTGAAGAAAATTAATGTAAGAAAGTCAACTTACTTGGCCTTAGAAAACACTTTTCTCAGTGTAGGGGAGGCTTGACATCAACTTCTAATTACTACTAAAAGATGATTGCATTTACATTATTTTGTTCAATATATATTTCTAAAACAGTTGAATTTAGATTGAGGATGGTATAATAAAAAATATTCTGAATTAGCTGGGCATAAGCAATAATAAGAGCGTGTTTCGTTTAAAAAATAACAACTGACATAACTTCTTGACAGCTGATGACGTCACTCAAATTATCGAAAACCAATGGCATTTTTCGTATTCTAATTAAGCCATTCCGGAACACTTGCTACCTTCAGTATAAGTAAATCAAAGCATTTTAAAAAACATTCGCATTTTATTATTTGCGGCCAGAAGTACAGAATCTATTCTTATTTCCTGATATATTTGCTTTCTTAAATGTGATAGTTAGTAGGTATAACAAACCCCAAAATTAAATTATTTTTACATACCTCCTACAAGTTTTCAACATTTCATGTTACAAAAATCATAAAATGTTCTAAAGCAAACGCATATTATAACATTAAGGCTACGTTCATGTTACTTTTTCCTTATAAATACAGCATTCTTTGTATCAAATAATTAGCAGCCAAACATCAACAAACTATTTTCTGGTTAATTGACCAGTATAGATATGAAAAATGTAAAATGAAACGTTAAAACTTTCTCAAAGTATACTAGATGAGTAATAAAGTGAAGGAAAGTTGTATATTAGTCGTTTTCTGTTGCTATATTGTATATAACGTATTCTATGAACTATACAATCTACTCTATTATATTCATTAATAAAATAACAGATATAACAGAATAAAGTAAAAATAAACAATATTCGTACATTTTATTGTTGCTTTGTACAATGTTATTCCAAACACATAGAAATCTTTACATTAAGGATACGTCTGTAAGTACAGAGGTTAACTTGCTCTTTTTTAACGTTAGTACTCTTAACAATAATAGCCATCATACTTAATAGTTTCCTATAAAGAACCATTTAATTAATATAGTTTTTCTATATTTCATCTATTAATATCTTTCATTTAGCGTACGTGAAATCTGTTGTTTATGACGAATTATCACATAAACCGAAAAACGACGACTTCTTTTTGTGCATCACATATGGCGTATATGAGGGGGTTGTTATTACATCCCTCTTCCGTAAGAACCGGACTTCGTAAACGTAACCTTTGATTTTCTATCCGACACACAGGTTTACTAACGAGCCGCGTCACAATTTTTTCTACTGCTTCTCCTTCCATTCAAGTAAATTTACCTACTACCCCTTTAAGAGACTTCATAAATCTGTGAAAAAATATAGTCACATTAAAATGTAGACACCCTTATATCGTTTCAAGCTGGTTAGCCATTATTTTTTAAAATGTACCGTAAGCAAACATCGACCGCGATTTATCACGCCCTTACAAGGTGTAAATTAAAATTTCTCTTAGTTCGTAAATCGACAAATTCAATTTTCGAACACGTAACGTAATCATCTAGTAGGTATAACTAATAATTCAAAAGTTAACCCTTCTACGCTTGAACGAATTAATATTAGTAATAATCAATCATAGTGATTTTAATAGCCGGTCACCGAGACCAACAGGGGTTAGCTTTTTAAAGGGTGAGATCCCGTAGTACTTATACGTAATCAGTATATGGATTTGTGAATGCATGAATGAGTTGGCTCCCATATACTTGTCAAACAAACGAATAATTACAATGCACTTATAAGAAATGTCACGTGTCACTGAATTGAACTAATATTTAGAAGTGTTTTCAGCGGTACGCCCGTTTAATAGACACTTGTGGATTCTAGAGTGAATAGTCTTGTTTATGTTTGGTATTTGTTAAGGGTTTACACATAATATTTATATAGCTGGATTTTTAAAAGTGATCGTGAAGTGGATAGATTCATAGCACCGCTACTGAATTTTTAATCGTATTTTTTTCCAATCAATTTAGACAAATTATTGTAACGTCATTCAATATCTAGTAATATGCCATATTATTATGATATCACATATTCTATAGACACATCAAAAAAAATCGTAATTAGAGTAGGCTATGTGAACGAATTGTTACTTTAGCCACTTTCACATAATGACATTTATTCCTTGCCATTTAATTTGAGGTTATAAATTTGGTTACAATAAAATGTCAAATAATAAATGTCATTATGTGGTAGTGGCTAAAGCAACGATCAAAAGCATTTTCATAGCCTACACCAATTATGTTTTTTTTCGATGGCACGTTATTACTGTCATTTACTATTTGAAACCATTATATACCAATAAATAGTAACTCAAAGTTCCTTACAGGTGTCACTGAAAAAGAAGTAAATTTTTTTGCCAAGTACATTATATCAACCAAATTATGCTGTAATGTGTTGTTATACGGTGGTAGGTACTATTATAAATAATAAATATGAGTTGAGGCAAGACTAGAGACATTTTAAAATTACTGATAAATTTCAAGTCAGTATGAATCATAAATTAATGTGAATGTTATGGATTTTAAAATGATGAAACTAGGATAACAAATAAATTCTAAATTAGTGATGATATTTCCTCTGTAGACATGATTTGGGTAGAGGATTCAATGTATTTGGATTTGCATAGTTCCTGTTACGTAAAGTGTCACAACGATATAAAAGGACCACAAGACATATCACTTAACCACCTTTCTATCTCCCCACTTGTTATTTTTAATTCTAAACTTTCAAAATAGACTAAGAAGGATACCTACATTAGTTACGAAATAAGATTAGATCAAGAATGCCTGGGGCAACATTCAAACGAGTCTAGAATACTCGCATACTATCCACAGCAAACAAAGACACGTATCTTGTGCGACATTGTCCGAAGAATTTAGATAAAACATCGTTTTTATCATATTACACATACTAGTGACTATAATAGCATTTTGGCTACATCATGGTATACATCGTAACAACAACCATAAAGTTAAAAAGTTTTAACACCATATGTAACGCAAACTTTGCAATGATACACACAGCTTGCCGCATATGACTGGAACGAGCATTTTATAAATCATTTATAACCAAATGCCCATGTAAAGATCTTGCTGGTTACTGTGATTTTTTTGTTAATATTAGCTGTTTGGTGGAAATATCCAAATAATTTAGAGTTAAGGAGTAGGATCTTAGATAAATATAATTTAGTAAATTTAGTAAAAAAATGTATCTACATTAGCATGTCGGCAAAAAGTAAACGGTGCAACATTTTCAAGCTTTAGTGCACCTACCTAATAAAAGAAATAAATAAAATCGATATGTAAGAACTATTTTTTGTTTTGTTCACAACTTTATCTAACTCATTTTTGATTGTTTTGTAGTGTTTCTTTTATTATATCCATCCAGTCAAATGTTCATTTTAGTTTATGCTTTGTTGTTACCTTGATTCAATTCGGTAGTTGTTTAACATGTTTTGTTCTTCCACTATGAAACTTTTATTTTATTTCAATGCCATTAACTAGGTATGTAACCTAGAAATACATAAACGTACAAACAGATAATTAATTCACGTTTTATACATAATTAAACAAAGAGTAGATGTGATTTTTTTGTTTGTAAGTTACACTCGCAACATTTACAGAATTTTGTTTTATCACGCTGTAGGGATCTTTTATTACGAATTGTCAGTTTAGCTTTTGTAGCTGTATACCAGCTGTCTCGAGTTTTTATTTTTATCTACAATATGCCAGAAATGCAGATAATGCATTAGCTAATTCTCCTCGAGTTCGAGAAACACAACTGAACACAAACATTGTTAAAGTAAATATGGACTTGCATTTTAGTTTTGTAGAAATGATAGTATCTACTCCAATAATAAGTTACGTATTTGTCTTATTTATAACCTGCGTACACTAAATTACCACTTCCGCAGTGTTATGAAGAGTAAAACGATATGTTGGTATTTGAAAATCTTGAATGTAATCTAAAAATTTCTAATAATTGTCCAGTACCCTAAAACAAACTTGAAAGCAAATGGAATAAAATTAACTAATCAGAATGTCCTCGTATTGTGTTGTTGTGCATTCTGAAAGCAGCACCAACAGTGTTAACAGCTTAAACTGAAGTGTCCCCCATTATAATCATTATAAATGTGGGAGCATTTTTTTGCGAAACAAATATCTTCCATTTCATGAATTTTATTCCATACTTTACCGCCTCACTATACACGGTGTCCCAAATCGGGTGGGATTGCTTGGGAATCTTCCTTATTATTGAAGATAGAGATTTGTTTCAATGGGCAATGTTTTGCAGATTCATGTGCTGATTTAAAATCTGGTTGAAAAATTTAAAATATCGAACTAATCAGAAATTATGTCACAAAAACTAAAAATCGCCATTTTTTTCTAAGTGAAATATCTCCGTAAGTATTTAAAGTTGTTATGGATATCTCGAAAGGCGCCATCTTGAATGTCTGCTATTGCTTTTTATATGAAACTCTTTTCGTAATTTTTATGCTTACGGAGATATTCGACGAAAATGGCGATTTTAGATTCTTTGACATAACTTCTGAATGGTTCGAGATTCTAAATCAGCACATAAAAAGGCAAAACATTGCCCATTTAAACAAATCTCTATCTTCAATAATAAGGAAGATGCCCATGCTATCCCACCCGATTTGGTACACCGTGTATAGTTAGACGATAAAGTACGGAATAAAATTCATGAAATGGAACATATTTTTTTCTCAAAAAAATGCTCCCACATTTATAATGATTAATGGGTATGTAAGTACATGTTAGTATTAGACGCTACCTACTTTGCTAAAATATATTTGTTGAATTTGTAACGTCATAAATATATTTTTAAATCGTTACCTCCCAGCAAACAAAATTCAAATTTTGCGCAATTATTTTTAGTAACTACACATAATCGTATAAAAAGAACTATTAATCTGAAACAAATTTATAGGTCATTTCATGTTTCAGCGTTGAAGTTACTAAAAATAATTGCGCGAAATTTGAATTTTGTTTGTTGGGCTGTGTGTTTTTTTCTTCTATTTGACAGAAGAATCCATTATGTATTCGCTAATTACAAAAACAATATGTGGTATTAAAAAGGTTCTGCGAAAAACGGGAGTAGCCAAAACAAAGTAGCATGTATTGTAAAACTGCTATACAAGTCCGAGCATTTTTATGATAAAAAATTGTTTACGACTTCACTGTATTATTTCAAGACCATAAGCAATATCCTGCGACAGCCACTGTATAATATACAGATCGTCTGATCCTGGAATACTACATACGATAAAAACATTCACAACGCATAAGATTCTATACAATATCAAAGAATTGTGGTGAGTTACTTTATTACGAAATTTATATTGCGTGACTGTATTACAATAGCTATAACATACAATTGATGCTGTTTGTGTTGTTTTCTTTCCTCTCCGTCAGCATCTTGTTTTTATTCTTTACAGTCGGTAGATCTTTATGACGTAATCGATACGATAACAAGTGGCTGCTGTTTGCAGTATAGTTTGCCTGTGAGAAGACCGGATATTGGTAAAATTGGAAACGTGAGCTTCAAGAATTACGAGTAAAAAACCTACCCAATCAATCATTTTCTCAGGATTTTTTTACCTGTAATTCGTTAACTTGTTAACAAGTGAAGCTTGTGTGAAACTGCACAATATAGGATGGTATCCGATATGACAAGAAGCGTAAAAGCAATTTCAATGTTTTACGAGTACACAACTTCCGTAATATGTTACACTGGTGTTGTAATGTAAATATTAGCATTTGGGCTAGATGAGTCAGCCTGTTACAGATTTTATCGTATTTATTACATCAGTCAATGAAAAATAGAACAAATACCTAAATATAGCAATGTGTAAGATGCTACGTATAGCTAATGACATATACGCAGTAAAACACAATTTTATTTTGTTTATCTAGGCGGTTGGTTATTAAAAATTATGCAAAAGTATTACTTCTATAATAAATAACAACAAATCGCATAGTTAATACAATTTCAATCAAGATATTTTGGTAGTAATCTACTGAGGTAATAGATAGCGTATTATTTAAAAACTAATTTGTTATTGTTGTTAGAAGTTTAAAAATGAAATTCATTGTTAACTTAGGTTCCCAATAATTAGATACAAAAAGTAAGAAACTTCCACTAAATGTCAAAACATCTGCCTGGCTATTCCAGACTATACCTGTTAGCTAATCTCATAATGTTGATTTTTATTAAATATAAGTTCGTGATTTGTTTTGCATTATGGTTCTTATTAATATCTTTTATTTGTTCTCCAAGTGGATCACCTTGTATCTGTTCAACAACTAGAGAATACATAGATTATAATATTCGTTAGCCATTAAAAGAAGCGAGTAATATGTTTTTATTTTATGTTTCGAATTTTTATAGCAACTTCTTTATTATTGCTATTAATTAAGCTTTTGTATAAATCAATCAGAAGCCGAATAAGAATGTGAGTAACACTGTTTAAAACAGGATGATGTCACAAACTCGAGAAATATGATGTTGATGAATTTTGAATGAATTTTTTTTCCTAGAAGATATAGTATAAACAAAAAATAAATTCACTTATGCCAACGATTTTTAAGCAGTTCCAATGCGGTTGTGCGTTTTACTCTATAAGTGGTTTTTAAAGTGTAAACATTTATACAGAAACATAAAATAATATAGTATAGTGAACCTTGTGGTACGTCCTTATGGGCCGTGGTAGTTCTAAAATCTTATCCTAAGGATTATTGAGTGTGTTTGTTTGACATTGTGGATATTTGACTTTCTCTCTTAGTGATCCTTTTTATCTAGTTATACTTCTTCTTGGGATGATCCTTGGTGTTTGTGAATGGGTCTGTCAGAGTTTTCTACATTGGTCTTATGTGCAGTTGGGATGCCTAAAATGATAAAAAAGAAAATTGTGGATGTGTGTGTTGTACAACATTGTGGCCGCTCCAGGACTAACTTTATGAATATCCGGGATAAGATATAGCTGGCACATCCGACCGATGGCTCTGTTTCTACTTTTACCTAGATGCTCAGCAATAGCAGCTTCCTGTCGAGGATATACCTAATATTCAATCTTCCTGCCCGAGGTTTGCTTGCTTCTTTTCTCAAATTGATCTAGTTGTGCCTAAGCAAGCTGAACTGTGATCTCTTAGTGTCCGAAGTAGTCGCTATGACTATATCATCCGCATAGAGAGGACTGAACTGTATGGTCAGCCTTGTAGAAAGCCTGATAGCATTTGGTTCTCTAAGGATGCAGTTCCGCTCACGACATAGTGGAATCTCCGATCTTTGAGACATTATCTGAGTTGTGCATTTACGTCTAAACATAATCCAACTCTTCTCCGTAATCCTTCAAAAACTTTATGCAACGTTTTCGGTGAGTTATTAATCTCTTCCCTCTTTTCTGTTACGCGATTTTTAAGCTCTTCCAGATTATTTATTGGCGTTGAATAAGTGGAATATTTGATGTATGGCCATACAAAAAATAGCATATATGTTTAAATCGCAAGACATACTTGGATATGCGATTTCAATGTTCCTGTTTATTATTCTGTCATCACAAAATTCTCTCAGATATTGAAATGTTTCTATGATGGTATGGGCTGTTGCACCATCTTGCTGGAAATACCCATTTTGTAATTTTTTATCATCCAGTTGGTCTATAAACGGACTAAGTATTTCATTGAGTTATCGTGCTGCACTTAGCGTGCTTTCAAAAAAAAAACCCGCCACTCTTCTTCGACATATTCCAACCCAACACCAACTTTTTGCGGATGCAATGGTTTTTCAACAAATGACGATTTATCATTGACCACAACGTCATATTCTGTGAATTTACATATGCAGAAGGATAAAACCAAGTTTCATTTGAGAAAAAAAAACATGTTAAGGATATCCTCATTGTTTTGATTATTTTGGAACCATTGACAAAATTCCACTCGTCTTAGATAATCTACGCGGAGAAACTAATGAAAGTATTGCAGATTGTATGCCTGATAGTGTAAGATTTTCTTTAGAATGAGTTAACATGTGCCATGCTGAAATGGATGCTTTTGGATTTTCTTCAATAATATGCTGAATAGCTTCAATATTTTCAGCTGTAGGTTTAGATGGCCGCTCACTACCAGTTTTTCGACCGAAATTACCGGTCTCCCTGAATAACTGCACAGATCTTGTCAAAACATTGTAAAAATCATTGTGCTTAAAATATTATATTGAATATTGCCACTTACCATTTACTTTCACGCCTGTACGGAAGTAGTATTCGATAATTGTTGCTTTCTGCTCTGTGTTGAATACCATTTTTTTAATTTAATATCATTTAATATATTAAATAGAAAATTTAGAAATATTTGACACAAACATTCAGGTTGAATGTTAAGTAATGTATGTCATTATGCGAAATAGGCGAAGTACACAATACATTCACATAGTCTACTCTAATTATGATTTTTCTCGATGTGTGTTTATTATTTTCCAAAAATTAAAAATTGTTACATTTTGTTTTTAATTGTATTTCGTGATACTTAATTATTAATATAAAAGGTAATTTGGATATGACATAATCACGATACAATTTAAAATATGTGCTGTTAGTGTGATAGAAGCATCGGTTTTAACAGTTTAATATACTAATGAATTCCTTGTTCGTTGAAGCTTAAATATCCATATATAATTGTATTCTGTTTTTTTTCTTGTACATTCAAAACTGTACAAATTACTTTAGTAATCGACCACTTCCCCGAGTAATTTCCAGCACGTCATAGATCCATAGGCGGTTCCATATCTCTTTACATTAACAAACTAGAGACGGGACGCCGATTACAGGAACACAGCAGAGCGCTAATAATCAGGTAAGAAGCTTCGAAGTGCTGTCATCATAGTACGCGGCATTCCTCTGAAAGTCCGGTCAGCGTGTCCGGTCGCGTTGGGTGGTTAGATGTCGCCGCTATCGTCGCCGCACACTATCCGCATAGAAACCATTGCATTAACGTACAACACGCTGACTTGTTACCATAATCAGGATTAGGACGGTCGTTAAATAGATAATTTGTTAATTTGCTTGTTTAACAGTAATAACCTGTCATTATTCGCCCTTTGAAAAGTTTGCCGGTTGTTAAAGACAATGACTGATAGGAATCTGTCAAAGTATTGATTGTCGGTATTTTCTTTCAAATTTGTTTTGGTACTAGGGAGGATATTTTGCAATATAATGGTAATATTCTCAAGAAATTGTAATGCTTAACTATGATTCTGCAATAATATTGTGGGTGGCCATGTAACATAGTCTAACAAATTGTTTTAGTTATTTACACTTTAGAGTCGCACTGAATATAAACAGCTTACAAAATGAATTGGCATAATTCTATACATATTCTACTATAACCGGACCAGCTTAGTGTTTGTTTCAATGTCATGTTGTTGTTTCCCTGCTGTCAACTGAATCTCTAAACTCATGCCATTGACTAAAGTCAGTATTGTAGCAGGTCTGACAAGAATCACAAGCAGTTGGTATATGTTTAATGTAAATACAAGCAACACATAATATTTGGCAGTAATTTGGTCTTTGTATCTTCTCTAATGACATCTATCGTACAAACAAATGTGGAAACGAGGTTAAAGGTTTTCATTATTGAATATATAAAAAATGTCCAATATTCAGATTGTAGATTGTAAATCAAACTGACATGCATACTACTCATATTATATTAGCAATATTGTGGGGTTAGTGCGAAAAATATTTCTTTTACTGAAAGATTCATACAAAGAAACGAAAATGTTATTGTCTTTATTATTGTCTTTAATTGAAGAACGAAATCCACAGCGGTTCTATTTTACAGTAATTATTTACGTTACATTTGTAATGGAACAAAATGCGCTTCCATAGGTCGTAGATTTTCTTTCAACGAAGAGGTGATAAAAGCTGTGGAGGCTTGGTTTGCAGAGCAAGTTAAACATTTCGTTCCGAAAGGTCTAGAGGCGTTACAGATTAGTTGTAATAAATGTATCCAATTAAGAGGAGAGTATGTAGAATAGCAAAATATTTTGACTTTTAAATTTTGTTTGCTTCTATAGTAGGCTAAGAATTTTTCAATACTTTCTTGAACGCTATAATAAACTAACGCCGTACATTCAAGTACAGTGTTACTGTATACACATCCGTCTAAAGTTTTTACTATATTTTTATTTCAAACAAACTATTTTATTTGAAAACCTAATAAAATAAAATTAGGGTCATATTGACCCAAACGGTTCATGAGTTTCATTTGGAAGTTCACTCAAAAAGTACATAACGCTGAAACATGTAATATGGAATAATGAAGCTTTAAATAAAGTCGACAATGCTCAAACAATTAAATTTAAAACAAAACAAAATTTAGATTTAACATTTTTTATGGATTTTACTTCCATAGATTTTCATACGTTTTTAAGCAACTTGATTTCAATTTAAGCAAATTTTGTTTGGATCTTTAAAAAATCAAGCACATTACTGTACTTAAAGTGCATTTGCATACTTTGTAAATACCAATATGTTTTAAATTGTTTATCCTTTGTTATACAAAAATCACCGGATTGTTTCACTCCTAAATTTATAACATGAAATCAAACATAATGTTCGCGAAAAGTCAACAGTAGTTCTTACTAATCCCGAGCAATGAAGTCATTCTATAGCAGTAATTTACACAAATATTTATGATATTTTTTATACACAGTACATTTGTTTTTTAAAATTTGTATTATACTTTGTGTCTGAATAAAAATGGATGAATAATTAAAAAACGCATTACTAACCACGTCACCCTGCTAACTCTGTACGAGTAATATTTTCTTCGATATTTAAAAATAAATTGCTAGTTCGTGAGATGCAAAATAGAATACAACACAGGAATATTTTTATGACATGGCAAAGATGCATCATCGTGCAATATAAAGACGTACATTACATCTTCGATATGTGTGTTCCATGACTACCGGTGATTTAAAAATAAATTAATACATAATAAACTTTCATATTTGATCTAGATTATTCGTGTCGTTTGTTATGTTTGCGTTACCCTTTGGCAATCGACGTCGAAACATTGCGATTTCAGGTATGTAGAAAATCGTCATTCGAAATATTTGTACTGTGTTGATTCTTAAAATAAATATACAACGATTGCTGTACTGGATACGTATATGACGATGAAATTGGCGCCATCAGCGAGCGTCAACATTATTTATTACCACTTGTGTAATAAAAATTGTTTTAGGACTAATGACGTACATATTGCGCTCTTTTGTTTCAATTGAACGTTGTATTAGATAACCCGAAAAATAAAGTGGTAACGTTATAAAGCTCAGAAATACAATTAACTTTTAAAATTGAGTTATGTTGAGTTCTAGCTTAAAAGCAAATACATGATTATTACAACATAAGACACTTTTCTGTACTCGCTTATCAAAACCTGTCATTTCACGATTCGATTTGCGTGCGTAAAAAGTCACTTTAAGCACGAGTGCGTAAAAGTAAAGTTGGTACTTCCTGGAACTTGATTAATTTAGTGACATTTTAAAATCATAAATCCCTAACCTTAATAATATGGTCATAAACGATAACGTATTTAACAATATGTATTATTATTATTGTTCTCGTACAAAAAATATTGTACAAACTTCGTGCGTGAAACATTTCGCGAATTCGTGTCCATAAAGCGCTCGCCTCCGGCTCGCGCTTTAAACCGGTCACTCATTCGCGAAATATGATTTCACGCACTTGGTTCGTAAATAACTATTTTAATTTTAGTTTGTTCGGTTTTCATAGCTATTACTACTACTGTTGTTGACCACAATTGTGTAAATCATTAGTATGTCACTGTCATTAATCACAGTAAACGGATGCTTTTAAATATTCTGCTAATATGAATATTTGTGAACTATGCAATTTTTGTGTTTTGCAGAAAGATGAGACCACATTTTTAGTGCGATTTTCATTAAATGGTAAATGGGCAAGCCATTCGAAAACATTTAAGTTATTCTAAGGTACCTATTTATTAAAACGTTTTACTTTGAATCCGGCATACTTTTCGTTGACATAAATTTTTTTAACTAAAGAACTTATGTATATTAGGTTTGTAGTATAGGTACACTCGGTACGACTTAGTCTTCGAACGATTTTAATAAGGTAACTCACTAAAATCGTTCGAAGACTAAGTCGTACCGACTGTACCTGTATATGTTATTATTTTTTATTGTTGTCCATTTAGTATTTGTATCAGTACTAAGTGTTTGTTAGTCATATTTACGAAATAAATATAAGAATCATTTTACATATTCATATATTACATCTCGCACCTGTAGTAGCACTTCCCCTCACCTGTTTTGCATGCGTTTTGTAGTCGCAGACGTCCTTCCATCTCGTTGGTGTTTAGACGCCAATCATTAATTTACAAATTCTCCAAGTTTCTCTAGGTATTATTTATTTCGTCAGTGTTACCGTAACATTTATGTGATACATTTCTATCTATCACTTTTTGATGTGTTATTTTCATTTTAAATACTTCTTTATAAATATCGTTGTTTAGTGTATAATTTCTATTTCATTGTTCAACTGCTTTTGCAACTAAATGAATTTCGATTTAATTATTGAACTCTGTTTGTCTTCTATCGTTATTTTAACTTTATTTTTCATATTGTATCTCTGATCTTTCCTACAATAAATGTTTATTTGTGTTTGATGTTCTAATTTCACAGCATTCGTTTTGTTTGTATACAAATTTATACAGAGATGCAGATCATAAACGCGCTGCTCGTGTAATTTGTATCGCCATGAATTAGCATTTGGTCCGCATTACAAAAAATCAAGGTAAAATTTGTATTACCGTGACGTTTTTTACAAAACTAAATAGTTCAAATTCTTAATAGTTACATATATGTGTGTATTTGTTACAAAAGGTATATTTGCTGAAATGTGAAACGATAATCCAACATGTATATTAGAATTTAAGATGTGCTGGATGGTTTATACCACGTTTACACGTTCATAAAACTTTCGAGTAGGCATGGTGAGACAGCGTACATAAATAAATTTGCACCAAATGCATATCTTGTCGAAGGTTATTCACCGTTTCAGATATTTATCTTGGACAAAACTGGAATTACTTAGAAAAGTTTTCCTAAGCAAACATATCTAATGCAAGACGAAAACAACTTACAGGTTAGAAAGCCTCAAGAGCGTTATACGTTACTAATGGGATCTAATTCATCGGAAAGAAAGGACTGGATAACTCCTAAGCTTTTCGAAGATTGGCTGCTGCATTATTTTACTCTAACTGTAGAGAGATATTTAGCAAATAATTGATAACGCTAGGTTTCGCAATTTCTACCCGGAAATATACCAGATTTTATTAATTTACAGTTTTCATCACCTAATACTAATACAATATCATTAATACAACCGATGGACCAACAAGTCACTGTCAATCTTAAGGCGAAATATGACAATTATACGTATAAATGATGTTTTTAAGCGACAGATGGTGAAGAAAAAATAACCCGTACAGAGTTTTAGGAAAAGTAATTATTGATAAAGTGTAGCACAGTGTAAGCGAAAAATCTTTATTAGCTGCATGGCGAAATCTGTGGTTCGAAAGAGCATCAGACTTCTAACCCATCAAAGAACGAACTGGCGAAATTATCCAACTTGACCAAATCTAGGTATTGAAGTCTCATTTAGTACTAAGCCACACGAGCGAGGAAATCGCGGCGAGAGACTCGCGGCGATTTGCACGCTGAAATGCAAATCATTGATTTAAGTACTGCAACGTATACGAGCGAGAAAATCGCGACGCTCTCGCCGGGTCTCGCCGACGAGAGCGATTCAAACGCAATCGTCGGCGTTGAATAGCGATAATCGCAACGAGTCTCTCGTCTTGTGTAAACGCAATTCATTCGTTTATATGGTGTCATCCAGACGAGCGCGATAGGCACGCGACGGTATAGTCAAGAAAGCAAGATGTTTGATACTAAAAAATGTATCAATGCGGTAGAAATTCGACCAGCATTATATTATATAAAATTAAAAGATTATAGCTATAGAGATTTAAAATGGAAGTTGTGGGAAGAACTTATGGGATGAAATTGTCCCGTCGTAAACCTATTTTGTAGCGTTCGATGCACCCAAAAACGATGCGTTCTTCTTTGGTTTCTATATTTATAAATGCACAATGCAGCGATACAACCTATCTGAACGGTATTCATCTTACATATAAATTAAAAATAAGATTGGGACTGTACTTATGTCTTATCGCAGCGATTTACGTGCTCGTCTAAATACTCATTTCTTCGGCGTGTAAATCGCCGCGAGTCTCTCGCCGCGATTTCCTCGCTCGTGTGGCTTAGTACTTAATGATGTGATGAATCTACTCACATATCAAAGAGAAAATTCCTCTGTCGAAAATCTTTCTGAATCCGAGGAAGAAATACTAGTAAAACCAGAAGTAAGAAAGAAAAAGTACAATTCCCGTTTTGAAACAAAAAAAAATAACAAGCGGGGAAAATAAAAACTTTATTGTCACTACATGATCCTCAAGAAGACTTGACCATAAATGCTAGATTAGGAATAAATATACTCACAGATCCGTATGTGTTAAAGAAAGTGTAGAAGCGCAAGCACAAACAACAATTCATTTTTTTTACTATTTATTTATCTTTTAAACTTTGTTTTATATTATGAATATAATATTGCACTTCATCGCTAGGTTCTAGCCAACGTTGTGTCAGAGAAGTGAATAGTTTGCACAAATATTGAATAAAAACATTTTATAAAGTGTTTAGGGCTATTGAGAACCGGGTTTTTAAGAAATAAAGTACCTATCCACCGAATTATCCGGTTCCGGATAGCCAAGTCTTAGAGGTGGATGCCCAAGCATGGTTCCTGAACCGGAACTTGAACCGCAATCGGTTCTGAACCGAAAGCCAGTAGAACCAACTACAACATTTTCGGGTCGGTTTTAATTTGAATGACAGTACTAATTTATAGGAAAATGTAGAATTAAGGTATCTTACTTCATCATTGACTTTTTTATTGAATCATAATTTTCTTGATCTTTTTTTAATATACCTAACTTGACAATATTTTTTTTTCCTAATTTTAAGAATAGGACAAGATAGAAAATAACTTGACAATGAATTAGAAATGTGTAATTTTAAGGATTTTTTCTTTATATAACTTTTTGGAACACATTGATTCGGTATGTATTGTTATAATTACAAAATTTATTTAATAACAAATTTCATTACATCATGTGTTAGGGCTGTATATTAATGTCAGCAGATACATGTCATATTGCGTAACATACGTGTCCTTAATACAATTGTTAAGGTCAGGATTCTGTTCATGTCATATGTTGAAGTAGCAACACACGAAGACATTATTATTACGTGTAACTCGCGTGGAACCCACCGGCGACAGAGTGTATCCGACCGGCACTAATTCCTAACACGCGTCTTGTGTACCTGTCAACCGGAAACACAAGTGAATACTACATGTTGTTATACTATTTCGTTTTAATAGTTGGACGCCCTATTTATACGTTACATTTCAGATCGAATGGATGTACTGATAGTACTCATCAGCTTGAAACCGATATTTGAATTCGTCTTCAGGGAATTTTGGGTAGCAGCGTTTTAATTATTGGTCATAAATTATCGATGTTAAACGTTACTTGTTCCCTAGTATAAATTAAAATAACATATCATTTAAATGCATAGGATATTATAGTCGACGTAATAGTACCTATTTTAGTCTAGATTTATTTTAGAAACTGTTAGAAGCATCTAATAATTTTAGTTTTTTAATTAATAAACTGCTCCACATACATAAGTTAGGGATATTACGGAAAATTTGATTTTTCAAAGGCAAAAAACAATTCAAAGACGATTTTAAGTTATTTATTTAGTTTTTAAATGCTTGTTCTTATTATAAAAAAGGTTACAAATTTTGATTAAAATTATATGAAAGTGACTAATAACTTAATTTCAAATTAATCGAAAAAAGAGAAAATGAATACAAATTTCTTCTTAATTTCCCTTTCAGGAATAACGAGTTTGTCCTCCTGAGCGTCAATGACAGCTTGGCAACGTGTTTGCATGCTGGTTATGAGATTATTAAGGTTTTCTTGTGCCAGAGCTGTTGCCAGAGCTGTGGAAGCAAATTTCTCAATTGTTCCATTGTTTGTGGTTGGAGATTATCATGATCCAAAGATCTCTAGAACTGATCCCAAGCATGCTCTATCGGATTTACATCAGGCGATAGAGCAGGTATAGCTAAATGAGGAATTCCATTGGCTTCAATGGCATCCATAACTGCCATGGATCGGTGTGGCACAGCAGCATAAAACTATGTCACAATATTTTTGATCATCTGATTTAAGTATACTTCTGAATTCATGTTTGCGGGAATAACCAGCAAGTCGGTAGGGCCATCAGAACAAATGCCTCCCTATACACAAACAGTGCATCATCTGAAAGGGTAAACTTGTACTGATCGTCAGTTTCTTGGTACCAAAGGCTGTTTCCAGACACGCGTTCAACGACTATCCAAAAAACGACTATATTTTGATTCATCAGTGAACAGTGCCAACTTCCACTCTTCTGTCCAATTAACACGCTCTCTTGCCCATTCTAATCTTTGTTGCCTACGTTCGCGAGGCAATGGTACACCTTTAAAAAGTCGTATAGAACATAAATTTACATCCCATAAACGTGTTCTGATAGTTTCAGCTAATATTGATGTTCCTGTGTCTTCTGCGGGCCTCCTACTCAACATTCGACATGCGCTCAAAGGTACTCGTCGTGCAGAAATGGTGACATATCGGTCTTCAGCAGAGGTAGTTATTGATGGGCGCCCAATTCTAGGTCTTTCTTTAACAGATCTAGTTTCTTGAAAACAGTTAAAAAGTCTAGAGATGACACTTTGGCTAACTTGAAAAGAAGTTGTTACGTCACTTTGTCGTTGACCACCCTGTAGCAAACTAATTGCTCTATTTGCTTCGTCAGATGATAATTTACGTCTAGGCATTGGAAGTTAGCAACGAGCAAAATTTTGCTACCGAATTAGCACAATAAGTCAACAAATTGACAAGTAAACCAAACAACTAATTGATTCGTTAGGACGGGTTTGAACGAGAAGAACTTTCCACAGGTCACTACTTGCAAAAACATTTGAAAATTAAAAAATCGAGCAGATTTTGAGATATGTATATCCTTAACTTCTGTGGAGCAGTTTATGAACTAATACTCGTTTTATCTAGTACAGTATTGGCATTTTGAAATAGTTATCTGAAATACCTGCATTATAATATGCTGTAAACATGGTGATAGCTTAAGTTAGTTCCAATAATATTAAGTAGGTATGTATCTAAATACATATATATTACATATTTACAGCGTTCCATACAAATGCTACATAACAATATGGGAGTGTCAAAGAACAATAATTGCGAATTAGGTAAGTACCTATTTAAATTTTATTATATCACACTTTAACTTCCAACTGTTATTTAAATAGAATACATACTTTCAACATGACCGGCACGAACATGTAGTCTTCAATAACGAGAAGGTTATGAAGGCCGTTAAAAATTTTTTAGAGTATAGGAATGTGAAAACATATAAGTTACGTGTATTCGTCGCATGCGCACATTTTTAATAATAAATAGGTATAATTGAGAACAATTAATTTTTTTTGCTTATAGGGATTACCCACTGCAGATCTTGCAGTTACGTACAATATTATCTCGCCATAAGTAATGTTGTGTTGTCACGTTTTATAAACATTAAGTACTTGTACTTTAGGAAAGTGCAAAAGAAAAATAGTCAATCTAGTATTTTTAATTATTTTCTCTTTCTTGAAAAAAAAATGACTAGAGCTTGTGGAAAATTTAGTTTCTTGGTAGATGCTCGATATTAAATTTAAGTGAGACTCGTTAATGAGAATCTCATATAAATCCATAAAAGTTTCTTGTAAATCTCGATTTAAAAGAACAGTAAATCGTTAAGTAATTAAAAATTCATAACTCAAAACGCTTTTGCAACTGTTTATTGCGACGATGTGAATTCTAAAAACAGACAAAATGAGTTATATTTCTACAAAAATATTGAAAACTCAATCATAAAAGACTTAGCAGTGAAACCTATGACAAATGCGAAATTATAACACAGAAAAAAGGAGATGATGCGTCGAAAACAAATTCAGAATATCTCTAAACAAGATTTTAGGTGAAATGAACAATCATGAATAATCGAATCAATGAATCATTGGGGGTAACAAATAGTAAATTCAGATTTTTAAGTGACTTGAAATAAACGCAACCGATTCAAAAAAATATCAGAGCTAAACCATTGGCTCACAGTTACCCAGAAGATTTAAGCAAAGAGGACTTGGTCAACGCAAGAAAAAGTTTTATGTGCCACATTCTTCAAGTGTGTCTAAAGTACATTTTTTTCCATACTGATTCTGCATAATGTGGTAGTTCTCCTATAATCATTTTTTAAATATTAAAGTATTATTGTTTAGATCTTCACTTCCAAATATACATAAATAGTAGATATAGTATTGTAGTAGTACAGTAAACACAGGATTTTTGCCAATGTTGCCAATTTCTCTATAAGTTTTAAGCACACTTGTTTTAAATAAAACACTATAAACTATTCTCTAAGCCTGATACTAATTGTAAGAAGAAATGGCAGGATAAACTACTATATGCAAGGATGTATTGGTGTCTAGTTGGCCTAGACCGATTCCGTAGATAAAGAAAATACTACGATACGGTAGCAGCGAAAAATAACATATTAGGAGTCTCAGTATAAAGTTTCACGCCAAAAAGTCAAACCAAACTTGCGCAATAGAATTTGAAATAAATCAACCGAAATTGTGAAAATCGAACAATTGGAGTATCGAGCCATGATTAAGTACCTGCCATTAAAGGGGTTGAGAGGTAAACAGATTTACGAAAATAAGCGATCAATGTCCTTTATATGCAACTGCGGAAAATTGGATCGCAAACTTTAAAAGCAATAAATTTGCTATTGAAGACGAACACCTATTAGGAAAGCCAGTTTCTGTGTCCGTCTCCAAAAATGTTGATGCTGTTCATGACATGATTTTGTCAAGCCGTAGAATTGGGCTAAAACGAATATCTAAGACACTGAATATTTCATATGCACGCGTCCATCATATAGTTCACGTCGATTTGGGCATGAGAAACATTTTTTGCGCAAATGGATACCTAATTGTCTGAATATCGTCCAGAAGTCTAAAAGCATCACGTTCGATCTCTGCTCAGTTTGAAAATTATACAGACCTCTTAAGCCGCGTTGTTACAAAAGTTTATTATAAATATTTTTTATAAGGGTACATTATTTTCAATGTTTTTTTCGTCCTTTACTTGTCTTTCTAATTAAATATTAACTTTAATACCAACTTGATAAAATATCTAACAAAATACATAGTCTATATGAATCTATGGAAATGTTGCTGAGTGTACGACCAAAAGTGGAAACACTAAGTCACTTAAAAATTTAAAAATGAGCGCTGCAAATTCAGATTCACATTGAATCATGGTAGGCATATACTTCTACTTGTACTCGCCCGTATTCGGACGTATAATTGAGTAACTAGAAACAAGTTTTAGTTACTTAAACTAAATATATTTAATTGATTTCACTAAAATTTATGTATGGTCATATTTTAGGTAATATAACTAAATTTTATTTATAAATATTAAAATTACGGTTATGTAAAGTATCTTGGTCTCTCAGACTCAGAGTACTTGAATCATTAAATTATTTTTATTGAAAAAATATTAGTTTTGTCCACAAATTTTTATGCAGATACGCTTCCTTGAGAACGTATGCTAAAGCGATGGCGATGCTACTTTATTTCAAAAAAGTGAACGATTTTTTTGTGCGTCACTATTCATACGCAGCAATTAAAGATTTTGAAAATTGTTAATTCTTTAATCTCGGATGCAGTTCGCCCGTTGAAATATCTATATTATGTTGTTATTATTATTATATCTATCTTTTAATTCTGCAACAGAAATATCGTACAACTGCGCGGTCAGATTTGATAAAAAATTATGATTACTTTCATAAAAGACTGCTTAAACAAGTAACATTAAATTTAGATTATTGTCATTGGTGGGTCACACACTGTTACTACAATGGTGAACATCAATATTGACTCGTTATAACTACAAATAATTAGAGGTAACCACCGCATGTCATAAAATAAAAGCCTACTTAATTGTGTCCGTACATTAATTTACTTAACACATTTCAACCAGTGAAAAATATTATAATAAATTACTTATTTTTGGTAGGTAACGTTATTAAATATATTCTATATTCTACTAATATGACGTGATAGTTTACGCTGAATATCAATCTGAGAATATATTAAGACAAAAATCAGTTTGTCAGCGCAATAAGAATACCCATTACTTCTTACAATACATAATTATAAATGTAGAATATCCTTGATATTGTATATATAAAAGTATTAGCTGTTACTTGCGCTTTTAAATATATATCAAATAAAAACAACTGTTTTAAAAATATTTATTTAGAATATATTTACATCGTAACTAATTATAATTATCTATAAATTACTCCTTCTATAATTATTAACAATAATATACAAATATACTTATACAATACTCTTATTTCACAAGTGGTTTCTCCAGAAGATCGTAAAGTGCAGCGATATAACTTTGTGCCATCTGTAATGTTTCGTATTTGGACAACTGTCGATCTTGTCCTAATTGCGGTAAAAATGTTCTCAGTCGATCGAAAGCTTGATTGAGATTCTGCATTCTGCGACGTTCTCTTGCGTTTGCTGCCAACCTTCTTTTTCGTAATATAACCGGGGAGACTTTACCTTTCACTGATGTTTCCGGACTTGAACTTCTGAGATCTTCCGTGGGACTATCGTAACAACTAGCAACACTACCCACTGAACCACTGGACCAATCACTCGAACTATTTTCGATGTACATATAATTATAACAACTATACGAAGCTTGATAGTCAAGTTCTAGAGACGATTCCATGATTCCGGGAGCTTTGGAGAGCTTTCTACCGAAGTGATTTTAACGAATGTACGTGAAACAACCCCGTCGCACCTTATTTATTGTCGCTTACCCCCACTTTCGCGAAAACAGAGCGCGGGTGTATAGCCAATAGGATCTCGAATTTACCCCCGTACTGTCGGGGTGGTTTTGTATTGCGTAGACGTCAATTTTACGTATTACCATAAATGTAGGTTAATCTTTATACTAATGGTTTCAAAACGACTGTTCTAGAAGTTCTGGTTTTTTATGTATTATTATTGAATTACCTTCACTACTTGAAGCTATGATAAGAAGCGCTTAATTGTATGTGTATCCCCTTTATGTCGGATAGTAGACGATGCTGCTGTGCTAATGAAAGGTATAAATTTAATACCTAATCTTATCTTGCTTTCATATATTGATATGTAAATAAGTAAGTTGGTTACACAATTTTGTACAAAATTGAATGTTGAATAAGATTATACAGCTTTATTTTTATGTCGTGAGGAACTAAATTCACCTATTTGTTATTAACAGAAATAAAATGTTCACCACATTTTTGCACATGATTTATGATATAAAAAATAAATTATTATCTTCGAGCGTTGACATCAGTGCGGTAATCAGTGATATTATTATATTTGTCTAGTAAAGCTTTTCTTGTTGCATCTTTTTTACCGCCGTACATTTCTGACTGTGAAGCAAATTGTAATTAAATAAGTCAGATAAATATGTAAATATATACAATTTCTGTAGGTTTTGTAGTAGGTACCCGTAGTTTTCGAAAATTACTAAACATTTCAATTACTCATCATTTATTTACCTTTTAAACGCCACATTAGCTATTCTTCGGAGTCGCTTCGGAGAAATTTGAAATATTTGATAGAGAAATTTCCGGCATGTTTTTCTAAAAAAGAAAAACTCATAATAGAGTTGTCGTTCCAAGATTATACCTATCAGATGTCAAACCTAGATTAGCGTATTGTAGATGGTTTAATGTACATTTAAATAATGATATCTTAAACCATACTTTTTTCGCTGGTGAAGCATGCCTTCATTTATTGATACAAGACAATGCTGTGTTACATGTTGTGTCTAATTATGAATTTCCCATGTATAAAGGACAGTTTTTAAACTCATTGTCGAAACACCTATAAAATGACGTCATTTTTCAGGTGTATTTTTGTAATCTAATGTTAACATTGGATTGTCAATGTCATTGCAAAACATTTATTACACTTACATTACTGATTAAATATCTACTGTTTCGTATAATCGAACCATGCTGTTCAGAAGCTGTTCATCAGCAATATTTCATTTGGTCAATCCAGCTAATTTGACTACCAAAAACCATCAGGATCCCTAAACAGTTTTGCACCCGACAAGATTTTTGCGAGTGAACGTTACACTTCGCCATTTACCAGTATATCATTTCAATGTTTTACCTTTACACCAAGTAATGGTCGGATTAACATTGTTCTGAAATACTGCAATATCTATTCGACACATCTGATGCCAGCAAGAAGTTGTATTACTAACTTAATAATGGGGGTTACTTAGAATCCGTGTCTAACATGTTCAGGAAAATTACATGATTATAGTGATATTAAATGCACTGAAACAATCAATTTAGGTCTAGGTATAAAGTGTCGCAATTGTACCTACTTAGATTAGTTGTGGTTGACCTTCGGTAATGAACTCATGGTGACGTCCAAAAATTGATAATTTGACGTGAAGAATATAGGTGTATATAACTTGCTTATAAATCATAGAGAAATTGGACGGTTTCTCGTATTTTTCGACAATGCCACCTAGACTTAAAAAAATCGGTATTAATCGAGCACATTTCCACATCTCAGGAATTTATACATAGCTCGTGCTTTCATCACCGTCTGGTATAGTGGGCCCATCTATAAGATGGTCGCGACAGGATTCAACCCTAATATTATAAGGATGACCAGGTCGTATCTGCGTGGTTGTTCATTCACTATTAAAATAGAGAATTCCATCTCTTCCCTCACATCCGTTTCCGCGAGTGCCTCAGATCTCCATTCTGTGCCTTAACTTTGACGACCTCCCAAAAGTTTAGGGCATCCGCCATATCCAGTTATGATACTTCTGTCAGACGGACCCAGCTGGCGTTCCAACAGTGAAATCGGATCTGGCGCCCTCGATATCATCTTGAAGGATACATTTCTTCCCTAGCATCACACCACACCGCGGCCAGTAGGGACACACGATCCACTCAGCCCTGGAAAGCGAACGAAAGGACCATAGGGAGGGCATAGACTTAAACGTACCACTCAATTTAAATTACTGTAGTAAACCAAAAGAAAAACATTGTGTTTATGTCATTAACTTGTTAGTTTAAAATATAAGTATAAGTGCAAGAAGAAATAATGGCAACAGATGCGTGAAACTTAGACATACTAAATTATAGAAAATATAGGTTATAAATAAAAGCGGCAGTAAGTTAGTTATTAAGCAGTAAAGATCTCGCCATTTATGGACTGCTATGACGATAGTGAATTACTGCTGGATATTAAGAAGAGAATCTGAGGATATTATGTTTAAGAGTAGTCGTATGAGCAATAAAGCAATGAACATAAAATAATACGTCCTACACATAAAAAACTTAAAATTTAAAAATAGAACTGAGTTGAATCTTTGACACTAAAATAAACATTTCTAACGGTCTGGATCAATATTGTTATCCTGTCGCAATGTTAAAATTCGAATAAAAAACAATTATAGTCTTTTAAAATGAACAGGCCAACTTAGGGGCAAGAAAATGATCATAAACACATTTATTTCTTAAGTGTGTGATTACCATTCGCCTAGTATAGGAAATATAACAACAAATCTGACTAGTCTTCCTGTTCCGTAAATATAAATATATATAGATGATTACATATACATTTTTCACCATTCCATATCCTACTATTAACAGGATAAAAATACTTTTCTTTAAATTACACGGCACACCGATCCTCGCAGTAGACTATTACAGAGCTGATTTTTTTCGACCTGAAATTACGTGCATTACTTTACCCAACCGAACATAGGATAAGAACGAAGAACAATAGAGAATACTATTCAAGTATAAGTGGCACCTTTTTATTACATGTGCTGTTTTCCGGAAAGTAAAACGAAAAAACGCGAGATTTTCTCTGTTGTTGTCGGAACGGTTAACCCACATCACAATGCGAACTCCGCCCAACCTCTGAACCCCTGAATTGCATCCTTTTCTGAAAGCTATCAATTACTACTTAAAAGGCTTTAACTGCCGTACTGAGTCGATAACTGTTATTAAGAAGATCGAACAATCAAATACGCACGATACAGACACACACATTTTCAAAAACGTAAGTTCAGTTTTGCAATATGAATGTATAATATCAGCCTGTTCGAATTTTGACGTTAAGAGAATCATCTATTAGTATTTTTAAAGCGCTAAATACCTAGCTTGTCTATCAGTAAATATGACAGCTGATAAAATCCCAAAGGAATTTATGCACTATATCGGCGCTAATCAAAACAATATCAATCCCATCTACGTGTTATAATTATAAATCTATATAGAATTATTTAGTAAAATTCCTTATCTCTCCACAAAGCTAATTACATCTTTTGTTATAACCAAATACATACATAAAAAGCTATTTATTTTAGTTTTTCAAAATATCGATAATTGCAAATACTTCATACATAAGGTACATACATACTATACAATTACAGTTTTCTTTAGTCTCACTCTCAAATCAGGATAATAGAAAGCATATTTTTGTATAATTGTACTAATTTATGATAATCTAGAGATTAGTATTAATTTATAGAAATATACCAATTGTTATCCGTATACAAATTAAAACCTATTATTATTTTTTTTAATCTTTTAAATTAATTATGGTATAGTGACGCTCACATTTATTAAGCTTGAATCACTAAAACATCATTAAGAAAAATAATAAAAAATACAAAGAAAATGAAACAAATGGTAAAAACTTTCAGCGACAAGTAAGTTGATGTGACAAATGAGCTTACCAATCGCCACACACTTTTTTTGTTAAAACGGCGAATAAGGTATCACGCTGCGCATCGATTTTTGAGAGATATTTGCTTTTTATTATAACTATGGCAGAAAATCCAGCGTTGCATAAATAGGTTGTCGCAAAAAGAATAAAGATTCTTACAGTTTTTAAATTCGTAGTAGGATATCCATTTTTTATTGATATCCAAAACTCCACTAAAACGGAAGAAGCATATCTTGTTTTCACGCTGTATAGTAGAATTGTGTGTTGCAGCTCTCATGTCCATGTATAGCTTTCTGAAAAATCGAGTTTTCAATAGCCTAGATGAGCAGCTTGCTATGTCTACGACACGCTCTAATACCAAATTCAAAACAGATGCACGCACTTCCCTATGAATGACGCAATAGAACTACATAGCAGGCCATCCTTGGCCTAACTGCCTAACTGCCTGTAATCCTCCATAGTGACATTAATCAAATTCCATCAGCTGAACTGCTCCGGTTATAAATTTTCCAAGCATCTCAAATAAGTTTTGAGCCTTTGCGTATCCAATAATACCTTTGCATAACAGAAGGACTTCAATGATAATATTATCATTCAAGCAGCGTAGATAACAAATCAAGTGTACAGCTTTGTTACTTTCACTAGCCGCATTAAGTTACAGACCAATTACATACATAGGTATACAATTCCGTGCCTTTATTCTTTTTCTATTAAATGATCATTAATGATCGAACGTCCAAGCTTCTGTCCTGCCAGAAGGAGATTCCTGAAGAACAGCTGTACACGGCGTTTGAGCCTGCTGGAAGGATATCCATTGAAATTTATTTTGTCCTTCCAGCAGGACTTGTTTTCTTCCGGCAGTACACATGTATTAACCATAGGCGTGGATGTGTGTGTGACTGTATAGGGATAAAAAATATAGATGTATAAATAACTCGGAAACTACTGATGTCATCAGGTTGAAACTTGCACTTTAAATAGGGAATTTTTTGTGCACCTTTAAAATTTCTTCACTCCATATCTAAAATCAGACATTTTATTTTAGGTCCTGCCGGAAGGACAAACTGTCCTGCCGGCAGGCCCCTTGGGCGTTGTATCATTAAGATCTTGAGCTATAAGATTAGATTAGATTAATGGTGGATGGTGGATCGTTAGGGCATTTCTACCTCTCTTCACTGCGACCAATGATATCTATTGTGAATACCCTGAATATTTTAATCCCAAGTGTTCTCCAAACTCAGGAATTCAGGATCTTCTTGTGGGCTATGACGATGTCAGGCGGTTCTAAGTGCGCCTGTTCGAGGTGTCTGTGCCTTTGTCACAGTCACATATAATGTGTTCACTATATTCGGAGCAGAACCGGCATTTGTCGCTGGCTACCTTGCCCATCTTCTTGAGGTGATATCTGAGAGCGCTGTGGGCAGTGAATAAAGCCGTATTGGTGCTACGGTCTGTTTTATTGAGATCCAGCAGAGATTTAGCTTTAGTGGCTAAAAAAGTAATTACCTTTTTTGATTGAACTGTTGAAGATGAGATTTGGATTTGGTAAGGCCACAAAACGGCTCTGGTCCAATAAATCGAAATTCCTCGCTTTTCTTTGCAAGATATAAGATAGATTCTTCGGCAAATGGTGTTGTTGAACAAAAGTACCTTTGACAATTTTCCCGACAATTTTCTCACCATAATATTAACCATGTCCGGTATAATAATCTCTTCTGCGATGTTGCGAGTTTTTTGCAATTCACTACTCTGTATCCTTACGAGATGCTAGCGGTGTGTTGTTTGGTACTGAGTCTTGATTAGTAAATATACTTTTTTGCTTTTGGTATTCTTGAAACTACTAAAGAATTCACGAGATTTTTTCGGTAAGGTTAAAGTGAGTGGTCTTGAGCTGTCGTTTTAGCTTATTTGGAAGTATACACTCGGGTGCTAGAATAACATGTTACAATATTTAAAAATCGAGTGATATAAATTGAAACCTATTTAATATAAAGTAGTAGTACCATTTTTCATTAATATAATGAAGGAAAAATATATATAATCATTTCACAATTTCAAGAATATATGTACATCACTGGCCAAAATTGAATGCATTTATGCTATATAGTTTATTTGTGCCCTCTAATCATTGACGTCATTGGACGAAATCCGACATACAAGACACGTTTATGTATTTTTTGAAACAATTAACCTTAACTTAGTATGGATTAAATTTAAATTGTTTTTGGCAGTCCTAGGTATCCTGACTAGGCTAGTGTTACTTGTGTTGTGTTTTTAGTTTGAGTATTAATTATTTTTATAATTTACTACTACTATACCATGATTAATAAAAAAAGACAAAGAAGTAAAAAAGAACAGATTTTGTTTTATTAATTTTAAAAACACTTGGCAGATAAAAGTATGTATGTACATATGTATATTACCACTACGATCGCAAAGCACGCGGCCCACACATTGAAGGCTAGTACTTTTAAAATAAAACCTACTTGTAAAAATACAAGAATTTGAACGATGTTAGAGAATGATTTATCTTTATCTGAAATTGTTCATAAATGTTCAGAAATAAAATATCTGTACGAAAATTTATTGCACAAAACTTATAAACACACAAAATGTTTTAATTTTTAAATTTTTTGTAGGTTCATTATCGGTATTCGGTGTATGTAGACACATACATGTATAACAACGTATATATTTCCATTAAAAAAGAACATTGTACAGTGTTTGGTTAAATTGAATTGTTTTTCTACAATATTTTGAATTATGCAGCTACAATATTGCCTTTATAGATTCTTTAATCCAAGTTTGTATGTGATCCATCCCTATTGAATATTTTTTATGATTAAAACAAGCATTTGACAGGATTTGAGAAAATGTTATGCTTTACAGTTTGCAATAAGCACAAGAAAAGCTTTGTTGCTGGTTTAGTTACGAGCAATATTAAAAGATGGCAAGCGTGCAAACAGGGCGGTTGGTGAAGTAGCCTATCCGTATTGAATATTTCACCGGTGAATATACCGCTTATGAAAAGGTGTATATGCTTAGGGAATTATAATGCTGTCAATCAAGTAAATCACACAATATACTGAAAATAATGTGCTGATTCAATTTAAATTAAAAAACCTAGATAATATTAAAATATTTTTGTTAAAAGTCTCATATATCCTAGCAACAGTTTTTCGAAAATATGTACTAGCACAATAGCCCAGGTAACCTACCAGCCACATTTATAATATCATTAAGAGAATGCGAGATATCAACTATGATGAATAAATTATCATCTTTGTAATATAAGGTTATCATCTTGTATTCGGCTTGGCTTCGATTAATGTCATTGTTCCATATAGTTACAGGTTGTCTCAGGGAAGCCGTTTATTAGAAGTGTAAATACAATTTGAAGATACACAATTATACATATATAGTTGATTATGTTCTCTTAAATTAAAATATTATTAGATTTCTAGCGCTTCCGGTTATACCGGAAGTCGCCATCTACTTTGATATTTTTAATGGAACACTCTGTATGTTTTTAAATATTTGCATTTACCTATTTCTAAGCTTTATAACTACCTTCAGTTTTTTTAATTTAGTTCGGGCGTTTTGTAGATATTCGACTTTTTCTAAAACAATTGCTATAGCGAACATTTATTCAAAAATATCCTAAAAGCATTATTGGAGCACAGAAAGATTTGATTGGAGAAGGTATTAAACAGTGCATTTATATCGCCGCGCCGTCACTATTGGAAAATAAATCACATGAATCTAGATAAATTTTCGACATATACATAGCGTCAAAACATCGTAACTACAACACTGTATTAGTGTTAAAACATTATAAGATGCTTTTTGACTACTTAACCGTTTGTTATCAACGTCATAGATTAAGTAGCTTAATAATCATAATATATTTGTTATAAGGTTAAAGAGATGTACAATAATCTAATACAGCAATAAAAAATGAAACACAAGACACAAAATGTCTACAGTTTGTTTAGAACTAGAATAAAAATGTAATTTTTTCTAAGGTAAAGGCGCACTTAGCATACGTTACTATTTTTACTTGATATGATGATCAGTAGATTTGGAGAAACTATTTGCAATTAAAACCTCACAGCGTGCTTTTAGAAAAACTCGAAATTGTCTGATGCCTTCAATGTTACTAAGCAATACATCATATGTTAACAAAGAGTTGTTATATGCTTCGGAATGTCTAATGTTTGTATAAAGTGGTGGGCCACTTAAAATGATGCATTTGAATTACGGCCAAGCTAAATAAAAATTTTAAAATCCAACCAGGTAGACCTATAGAGGTCGATGAGGAGCACATTTTAATAACAATGTAAATTTTTATAACATTCATGACGATGTCACGCCGAAATCAATTTCCATTTTATTAAATAGCACATGTATGTTTTCTGTCACTGTATTGTAAAAAGATGGTATTTCCAACACATCACAATCATTTATTAAATATTTTATCCAACTATGTTCGCAATTACAAAGAATGAAATTTAATTATTTAAATTTCGCAGTATCGAAGTTTTAAGCTTAGTTTACCGATATTTTACGTAACGCACGCTAATGTGTACTTATGACATTTGTCAGATTTGACTTAAATCATTATTCTGTCATTGCTTATCTTAAAGTGTAACTTGCTAAATTTAATAGTATATTATGACACTAGTGCATAATCAAGCTTTTAAAGCACGAGTAACGAGTTTAAAGCCACGACGCGAAGCGGAGTGGCTTTAACGTTACGAGTGCTTTAAAAGCTAATTATGCACGAGTGTCATACGATATTTTTTAGTATAAATGCAACAATAATTTTAATTAGAAGAAATCAAATCAATAATTTCAATACATGACATGTACCTATATGTCATTTGACATTTCCTGACATTTCACTGGACTTTAATCACTAGCGTTAGAAATTGTACTTTTGATTTTGAGTAAGGTAAATAAAAGTATGTGTCCTATGAATGACTTACTACGTGTTGCGGGCGTTAGGATACAGAAATGAACTACTTACTGTCAAAAAATATAAACAGAGTTTGTAAATGCGACAACAAGTTGAGGGTAATGTTAGTATGCGTACTAATATGTACAAGATGTGAAATTATGAGTATGATATAAATATAATAATATTGTAATAAGTATGTAATATACCTACCAAGAAGGGCGATAACAATTTTATAAGATGTATGTTATTATTTATAATGCTGTAAATTAAACTGCATTGGATGTTAATAATCTGTTACTCGGTGGCCTATTCAACGCCTGTAGGAGGAAATAGAAAAACTTTCCTATTAGTTTTTATACGAATACGTGTGATGTATTTCATAAATTAAATGAAATATAGCTACACTGGTGGTTGTGTTGTGATGAATTAGCTGCTCATTTAAACCTTAACCTGGAAGGGTAAAGGTAATTTATTTTGTTTAATACGTTTCTAAACGTAGGCAACGCACTCTAAAATTTTCTGACTACTTCAGATTCATCAACTCACTTAAAGCTACTGGTCTCCATTGGTCAAGGGTGGTCTGCTATCTAATCAATCTTAGTTCATTCGTAAAATACACAGGCAAGCCCACTTCATAAATAATTCATCAGCAATTTTATGTATTATCGGCGATAACTCCATTACATTAAATTGCGTGCAAAATTCTTTAAAATTCAGGTCTATTTCGCACACTGTAATTAAATACATAAAGTAGGGCTAGTCTTAATCTAGAGGTGATAAATGTCTTGGCACCACCTAATATTTGGGGGTACCTATTAATTAAAAAAGGATATCGTTTTATTTTTAGAGGTTGGAAGTGTAATACATTAAAAATTCTGTAAAAAGGAATTTTAATATCTTTTTAGTAGTTTTTTTTAAATTGTATCATTCATTTGGATTTAATTGTATTTAGAATTTGACTGCATCTTCAACCTAAAATTTATTAGTTCATATAGTTTTCAAAATGAGAAATTTGTTACAAACCTAGATACATATGATGATGTTGTTTGTACTCATATATGTATTTTGGGAGAATTTTTATATTTCACTGATTTTTTTAATACCTTTCCGTAACATAAATAGCCCAGCAGTTTATTAAAACATTATTCAATCAATTTACTGTAGAATTTCTTTTTGGCATATCTAAGTATTATGCTTTTACAATATAATTTATAAAGAAAGATATTTTCAAATATACTCGTATTGACTTTAAAGAAATTAATCTGGCAGGCGCGCGAGCAAAAGAGCATAGTAGTTTCTTTACTTGAGTGTATTGTAATATGCCAAAGTTATTTCAAATTTGAAATATGTTTAGCATTCCACCGTTGCATATTTGATATCACATTGAAATAATTGTACGATACCTACATAATTAATTATGCGAACTAGAATAAGTAATGGCAAATGGTTCATATTCTTTTACAAGATTTCACTACATGACACTTTTATTGAACACGTTCATACACTACTGTATAAAATAAAGAGACACATAGATATAGTTTTAAAAGTTTATGCTGGTCAGAGTTTTGGAAGTATATTTTAATATATTTTTAATTGAAAGGATATTTACGATTTACTTGAATCTGGTAAATGCTATACCAACACATACATAAATGGAAAAGAATGCGATAAATAAACAGATAATCAGGTATACTGTGAACGCTCGTGCTGCAAGTTGTGATACAGTGGTTACATTTGAAACATGCGGAAAATATCGTTGTTAAACAGAAATAAAGTTATTGTTTTACATCAAGAAGGTTACAGCCAATCATAAATCGCAATGCGTGTAAAATGTTCTCAGTTCAGTGTCCAAAAAATATAACGAAACATGGTAACGAAACATGGTAAATAAACCGAAGCCTAGACGACCGAAAATGGTTACCAGAGTGAAGAAGCTACAGGCACGTAAATCATGCTTCAACTGTAAGGCGGTCTTTGAAGAAATCGCGATTACGTGGGTGTGTAGCCATAAGGAAACCTCTTTTGTAACAATAAGGCAATAAAGTAAATAGACTAAATATAAAAAAAAAATATAAAAATAAAAATATGCTAAAGACCATCAAAATTTGACAGATGATGTCTAAATTTCAGTTACTTGGATCGAACAGCTATCAGTATGTTCGACGACGTGTTAGAGAAGCTCTTGTGGAATCGTGTTTACAAGCAACTGTCAGACATGGAGATGACATGCGTTTCATTCGAAGGAATTGGTGACATTATTAAAAAGACAAGGTTACAGCGGAAAAATATCGAACAATATTCGGGCAACATGCTACATCTTTTGGGCATCGCACAATTGGTAATAATTTCGTTCTACAATAAGCACATTTCTCGATTGGTCAAGAACTATTTATGTACATATATTGAATTCAACTTTGAAAACATACACTTCAACATAAGGAGGAAGTAATATTCCCACCCTGAATTTATTTTCTTGTGGGCTCTGTACATTGTAACTAAATATATGTATAATTATAACAAGCTGATCAAATATGAAAAAGAAATATATCCAAAGTGTCCAACAGAATTCTCTTAAGAAAATTGTTAACCCTAGTAGATATCTCGACACCAAAGTAACACTTTAATTTGCTAAGAATTGCTAATTTGCAACAACCTGTTTTTATGGTAAGTATTCTAAAAAGCAACAAAAAGTTTTTAAGTGACCGAATGAACACATCCTACTGCTCATTGGTATAAAATATATATTTCTTAATTATTTTATCCTTAGTTTTAGATAAAATATTTAGCTGGTGGGGTCTAAAAGAGTCTGAACACGCTGTGACGGCACTAGAATACTTTTATGGGCTTCCTAATTGTCAAGAAAATTCAGAGGCAAACGCGGACGATAGAAGCAGGTTAGGAATTGGAAAATTCGGAATTATTACATCATCAGTTAAGTTCTGACTGCAGTAAATGAATTTTCTACTACCTCATACATATGACAATAGTAAACTCGTTTGTTTTAACGAATTGCAATCGAAAGAAGAAACTTAACCTACTTACCTACTGTTTTATAAATGGACGAATACCTATATTTCCATCACCGCTAAATATTAAAGTACAGGTGCAAAAAATGTTCTCTTCTGCTTAAAGTATTAACTTTTTTAACACGTGCACACTAAACAACACTATAATTTTAGTGAAAGGACGCTATTTTATACTATGGCATGAGCAAAAACTATGTTCAATTTGTTATGGTGCTTCCTTCAGAACATTATCTCCATATTTTTGAACGGAACGCCGAAAATTGTCATATTCAAGTTTCAAATAAATTTTAAAGACTGCAAGAGTATCTTGATATAAGCACAGCATATTGTTGTGATGGTGGACACATTTCGAAAACTAAATATTCATAAAGTGAAAACTTTTGGAGGGGCTCTAACCTGAAAACGGATGATTCCGTCACTAAACAACTTTATAGTTCTTATACCAACGTTCAACTTTCATTCAAATCTGAATAGGATAATTACCGGTATCCCCATACAAGATGATTATCACTTTTTATTTTTTTTGTATCGTTCAAGTATCACTATGTTTTTCTCATATTAGGGTCTTGGTTTGTTCCTGTATTACCGACCTTTTTTAATAAATGTATTAGTTGTCTTTGTGATTGTTTAGTACTGTGATAGAAGCACATTATTCATGTAACCTTTTACAAACGCTTGGGATAACATAACGATTAGGAATAGAGCTGCTTATAGCATGTTTGTAATATGCTAATAGTAATTGGCCGAACATATGTATATCTATAAATATGTAGGTAAAATCTATACATGAATTTATTATCCACAGATCTCTTAAGCACTGAATTTCATCCCATTCTTTTACATGTGTTGTCTATATTTTTAAACCAACAAACTACAATGAGTTAAATTAGTTACCTAGAATGTTAAATACATGATTTCAATTTATTTCAGACTTTTTCTTGTGCTTTATATGCAAACAAATTGATTCCTATTTTCAATGCAATGCTTTCACATTTTTAATTTGCCGAAAAATTCAAAAATTTTGGGATATCTAATAATATCTAGCCAATTTTTTTACGTCATCGTATTTGGTCACGCAATTGTATTCGGCTAATTGACAAATTAGTATCACTCGCTCTCGTTCTCATTAATAATGCTCCAAAAGTCGTAGTAATTTCGCAATGAATAAAGAAAATATATGAGTGTGCGGTAGGTTATACTTGCGATGTGTCTCACTCTCAAACGAGGGTCCATTTCGAAACAATGACGGAACCGCGGTATCTTTTATTCATCATTCGTTACAAATTTGGCACTTCACGTGAGTTCTTTCTACAACTGCGATTTCGTGGAGGGATGACTCGACGGGGCGCAACTTATACGGAATGACGACTGAGGTAGAAATCGTGTTATTGTAGCGTTTCCTATCAGATCCCTGTTCTGATAGATTTCAATAAAGGGCCTTTAATTAGGAAGTAAGGTTAGATACGAGATGGCAATTGATACGAAGAAATCACATTAGACTTTTTGTAAACTATGAAGCAGGATATACCCAATGTATTCACAGTTTATACAGGTACAGATACCTAATTTAACTATTTATTACATGATTTTTCGACTCCTCTTAACGAATAAAAGTGGATCTGAAGTCATAAAATTTATCCACGCATAATTATCACATTATGTACTAAATTTAGTGCATTTACTATTGTATTTATAAAGCGACACATATACATTGTTCAATTAGACATTTTGATAACTAAAAAACAATGTAAAATTTGTAGCTTACTTTGGAAAGTATAATAAATCTATGGAAATTACAGGCACTACAACTAATAGATATGAAAAAATTGACTTCTTACTTTACCAGGTTGTCCATAACCAAAACAGACCTTGCTTAATTTTAATATTACTTTACTGATACTTGTATTATTTTAAGCATTCATGCCGTATTTAGTCTCCGTTTTACCCGTATAATATTACGCATTATTATCCAAGGACTAAATTCTGTAAGCATACACTCAGTTAAGTCTAGCTTTCACTTTTTGCCAATTTCGTATATTCTAATTCAAGAAATTATTACACAACTTGACTCTAGAGTGATGAAGAATATCAAGCATAATGGATAATACGTGTGACCTACAAACACAGTGTTCATTAATTTAATGAATAAAACAAAGCAAAAACGCGGAGAATTAATCGAAAGGTTGTTTGCAATGTTCACAAAGAATATGTCAACAGATTTTCCAAACGACTTAATTTTGTACATATGATAAAGTGAATGTAATTTTGTTTATTGACATTATCTTAGATTCAGCAGTTTATAATTTAATTGCAAATATAGAGTAATCTATATCGCTTCTAAATGAAAGTAAAAAAACTGATATTACAAAGAAAATGTGTAACATTATTTCAACCAGAATTTGAGCAATAAGTTAATGCAAGAATAAGAAAATAAAAACTTAATATCCCCCCGTTCCCAGTCTTTATCCTGAGGGTTACCGGATGTTGACCGCGTCATAGTAGTGTAATAGGGTCGGTTCGGAAATATCAACGCTAGATCTCTGTTCACTGGTTTTGATACAATACTGAAGGAGAAATTGGATGTAGTAGCGGTAACAGAAACTTGGTTTAATGACAGTATCTTCAATGATGTGATATCTATTCCACAATACAACATATACAGATGTGATCGTGAACTGCGTGGGGGTGGTGTTGCGGTATATATTCATAACTCTTTAAATTGTAGCATTATGCAATCAGGTAACTCAGGAATTCGTGAATATATTTTTATATAAACTTAAATAACTAAATTACATAATAAGTCATATGCTATTGACTGCATTTACAGAGCTCCACGCTCAGATATTATTCAATCTCTAGCGGCAATAGAAACCATAATCTGCGATATTATTCCGGCAGTGGATGAAATTCTGTGCTTGGGTGACTTTAATTTAAATTTATTTAATGTAGCTGCTAATGCAGTATCTAAATTTTACTCGATGTGCGATGCTTGTGGTTTGATTCAAGTGATAGATCAGCCAACTAGAGTCACACCTTATAGTAGTACATTGATTGACATCGTGCTTGTAAGTGAAGGCATCAAAATATATACCTATCGTAACTTTAAGTTTTGTTTCCGACCTGAGGCCTATGCCTTGGAGCTTGGTATATTCCTAAATGATACTATTATACAACTATATGATGTTCATGCGCCACGGCGACGTACAGTTCGCAAATCCAAAGCCAAAGTCCCATGGTTAACAGACACTGTTAGACTATTAATTAAATCTCGTAAAGACGCGGTTACTACTAGTAATAGGCAACCATGGGGAAATTACGAGAAATTATAATGGAGTACGGATGCTGGAATTTTGCCTAATGCATAGCCTAATCATTACTAATACCTTCTACGAACACAAAAATATACATAAGTTCACAAGAGAAGTGAAAAGCAGAAAGGAGAAATCCATAATTGACTACATACTAGTTGAAAGTAACAACCGAAAAATAGTTATAGATACTAAGGTTCACAGAGGACCGGAAATTGGGAGCGACCACTATGTAGTAACTACAAAATTTAGAGAGAAAATATGTGAGAAAGAAGAAACTAACGACATACTACAAAATAAAATTAAGTCCACAACTTTAAAGTCATATAAATTACGGAACAAAGAAACAGCAAAGAAGTATGAAAACACACTGACAACAAAATTAACAAATGGCTATAAAGAAATTGAAAACAGTAGCGTTGAAGAACTGTGGAGCTACATGAAATCTATTCTGATAGACACTACTAAACAAATATGTGGTGTAAGTGTAAGCAATGGAACTAAAAAATACACCTCATGGTGGAACGAAGAAATAAAAGCGCAAATGAAAATTGAAAAACAATCATGGAAAGATTACTTAACAGATAAAGTAGCAGGAAAATGCGATATATATAAAAGAGAGAGAAGAAAGGTTAAAGAGCTAGTAACAAAAGCAAAAAGAGACAAATGGAAAGTGTTTGGAGATAAAATGGAGAAAGACAGTAACGAGAATCAGAAACTGTTTTTTAGAACATTAAAATCATTGAAAAAGTATGATAAGTCAGAAACACTTTTTATAAGAAACAACAATGGAGAAATATTGACAGGAGATGAAAATATAATAGCTAGATGGAAAGAATACTTCGAACAAAAGTTAAAGAATGAGAACTATCCGCAAGACGATTTAACTGAGGTAGAAGAGGATGAACCGGTAATAGAGGAAGAAGATAAAATAACAATGGAAGAAATCCAAGCAGTAATGAGAAAACTGAGAAATGGGAAAGCACCGGGATATGATAAAATAAGTTCAGAAATGATCAAATGTATGGGACAGAAAGGAACGGAATTATTACTAAAACTATTTAATAAAATTTGGATCGAAGAAAAATTCCCAGAAGATTGGCAGGTAGCACAAATAGTACCCATTCATAAAAAAGGAGACAAAAAAGAATTAATTACAGAGGTTTGACATTATTAAGTACTACTATGAAGATGTTCGAACAAATAATAGATAGGAGAGTTAGATCGAGGGTAGAAAGCACACTACATGAATCACAGAGCGGATTCCGAAGTGGTAGAAGCACTCAGGACCATATATTTATGATAAAAGAACTATCACATAGAGCAATACAAGAGAAAAGAAAAATGTTCTTAGCTTTTGTAGATTTGAAAGAGGCTTTTGATACGGTGCCTAGACGTATAGTTTGGAAATTACTAAAAGAAAGAGGAATAAAATGCAAGATAATACGCACACTGAAAAAGATCTACAGTAATAACGTAAACATGGTTATCAGAAATAAAATGAAGTCGGAGCCATTTACAACACATATAGGATTGAGACAGGGAGGAAGTTTGAGTCCCTGCTTGTTTATTATATTTATGGACAATATAATAAAGAAATGTACAAAGAGAACAAAAGCATTCACAGTGGGTTACAGAAATTTACAACGAGTCGACATTTCCGAAGGAATATTCGCAGACGACATAGTGATCATCGCTAAAAGTGAGGAAGATTTGCAGAAGAATTTAGACATATGGAACGCAACACTCAGGGAGAATGGAATGAAAATGAATAAAAGTAAAACAAAAGTTATGGTCATAGGTGAAGAAAGAGACAATACGAATATAGAAATAGAAGGGACAAAAATAGAACAGGTACAATATTTTGAATACATGGGTGTAACCATAGACGAAAAAGGAACACAAGAAGCGGAAATTAATAGCAGAATACAGAAAACGTTAAACTTATACAACACAGTGAATAAGAAGTTTATAAATAGAACAGAAATATCAAGAGAAACCAAAATAAAAGTTTATGAAGCGATATACAGACCTATATTAACTTATGGTTGCGAGTCGTGGGTCTTGAGCAAGAAACAGAAAAGCAGTCTACAGGCCCTCGAAATGAAATATCTGCGAAGAGTCAGAGGAGTAATAAAGCTAGATAGAATGAGGAACATTGATATTAAACAAGAACTAGGAGTAGACTCACTAATGCGATATATCGAGAAACGCCAACTGAGTTGGTGGGGACATATGCAACGCATGAATGAAGAAAGACCAGCTAAGAAAGTGTGGGAGGCGAAAAATCAGAAGCGCAGAAAAAGAGGGAGGCCCAGAAGAAATTAGGATGGAGTGATAGGGGAATTGTTTGCAAAGAGAAAAACTACATGGTTGCAGGCTAAGAGGCTGGCCAGAGACAGAGGTGAATGGCGAAGATATGTTCAAACGTACGGAGAAATGTATTAACTTTTATTATACCCTACACCAATGTATGGTAACTGGGTGCAGATTATATAATATATAAAGACGCGGTTTCTAAATTTTAGAGTTCCCGATCTTTCATAATTATAAATCCATAAGAAATTACACTACAAACGCCATACGTAGTGAAAAAAAGGCCAATTTACAATTTATTTATCATCAAAATTACAATTTATTTATCATCAAAATAAGAAGCAAAAGTTGTGGCAAACCATGCATAATTTGACAATCACTCGCAGACATTATCGCAATGTTCCAGATCACTTGAATGATGTGGATCAAATTAACAAACATTTTGCATCCTCTTGCTCCGGTTTGCTCCCAGATCAAGAAGTTATATCAAAGTATGAAAATAGTAGGAGTAATTTTTTTTTAATCTGTGGTGGGTGCTTAGTTGCAGTGACTCCGTAAGCTGTATTACTTGTCTGGCTATCACTGCAACTCTTGCGGTGTAGTTTTAGTGTGTGTAAGTTGTGTTTAAATGGCTTTGTGACAGCATCATATCGCCTTTTATGATGCCGCGCTGTTAATCACTTTGCTCCCAACAGCGAATGGCAAGTCGATTCGGGATTAAACTCTCTGAAAAAATTTCACCGTCCCTCCAGAGAATTGAACCCCGGCACCTATAGTTCTCTCACAACAATAGTCAGCCGCCTAACCACTGCGGCCATCGACCCGTAAATAATAATAATAATAATATTGGCCGGCAAGTACTCGACCGTACAACGTAGGAAATAATATCTTTATTAATCCTATCGACTCATTTGAGCATAGGACACGTTATACAGATATAGACATATACCTAGTCATTAGTGTAAAATTATATATATACATATACACATAAACCTAACCAATAATTTATAGCTCAGGATCTCTGAGGAATTCATCCTGAATAATAAGCCTTGTCTTGGAGAAGCTGTTTAATCTGTCTCTTAAATGTACCCAACGGCATTTCCTTATAGCGGGTGGGTAACTTATTAAACGCCTTAATAGCCATATATTTAGGATTTTTTTCCGTTAAAGTCATTCTGTATCGAGGGACCTCCAGCAGATGAATATTTCTAGTACTATAGCTGTGATACCGGTTGATATTTGTCACAGCAAAGATATTATCTTTAACACATATGCATAGTTAATAAATATATATGCATGGGAGAGTCATTATTCCTAGATCTTTGAATAATTCTCTGCAATTTGTTCTAGGACCTACTCCCAATATTGTACGTAGAGCTCTTTTTTGTATTTTAAAAACAATCACAACGTCCGATGAAGCACCCCAGGCAGCAAGACCATAAGATACTAAGGAATGGAAATGCGCGTAATAAAACATTTTTAAAACATCCATACTCTGCTCCTGCCTCAACCTAGACAACATAAAACAAACGGTGCTCAATCTCTTTCGCAACAAGTCTATATGTAATTTCCAACTGCAGCGCGAATCCATGGTAAGCCCCAGGAATTTATGAGAATCTACCTGTTGAATAGTAGCCCCATCGATAGCAACGTAATGCGAGGAATTCCTATCGCAATTGGTAGTTTGCAATCCTACAAGTACCCTACAAGTAACCCTATTGATTTCAACATAATGCATCCTTTACTAGTCTGGTTGCTACTAATTTTTCCATTAATTTAGAAAAAAACACTTAATAAAGATAGGGGCCGATAATTCTCCACTATACATGTAGTTCCAGTTTTTAATAGGGGAATAATTTTTGCAATCTTTAATGCGTCAATGAAAACACCCTCAGAGAAAGAGTTATTTATTATCCTCGCCAAAGGTGACGCAATTTCCTCTATACATTCTTTTAGCAAATTGGTATTGACATTATCATGACCAGATGAGTATGTATTCGTAGTTTCGTCGTGTAGTAGTAGTTTCGTCCCGCGTAACAAATTTGGTTTAAAAGCATTGACAGCTCTGATGTTTTACGATATATTTCTGAGATTAAAACTAATGCAGCTGGTGTAGACGATATGACCATCAAGATGCTTAAACTCTGTCTACCTGAAATTATAATATAATAATGTAATACATAAGGTACCTAATTAGCCAATGTTTTTTTACAATGTTTTTCCCGATATTTGGAAAAAAGCAGTCATTTTCCCATTATGTAAAATAAATAATCCTAAAGAATTTAACAACTTGCGCCCAATAAACATTCTTCCTCTATTCTCAAAGATCATGGAGAAAGCAATGGCCGAACAAGTTCATACTTATCTTGAAGTAACGAACATTCTACCAGATCTATAATCCGGTTTTAGAAAACATCGTAGTACTACTACAGCTCCTGTTAAGGTGACCAACGACATTATCTCTGCCATTTCTGAAGATAATATCTCTGTGACTACTACTCCGGGGATATTGTACTATCCAATGGCACCCCAGAGGGTTCAATAATTTCTCCTCTACTGTTTATATTATACACATCTGTTTTTTCTAAAAACATCGATTACTGCACATCCCACTTCTTTGCTGACGATAGTCAATTATACGAGTATTGTAACTTCAATGCCAGTCAAATAACGCAGTTTACCGATTTCATAAATCGCGACATCGATAATTTAGTTAAAGTTTCTAAACCACACTGCCTGAAGATCAATCCTCTCAAGTCATCAGTTATATTTTTTCTAAACTGGGGCACGGGGCCGTAGATGACATGGTTATAAAAGTTGATAATGTCATAATGGATGTGACACTACTTCAGTTAAAAATTTGGGTCTAATTATGGATAATAATTTTAGATTTAGGACACATATAACAAAGCCATTCAGAAGCCGTACGCATCCCTAAGATACCTATATTCTAATAGAAAAATTATGAATCTTACCAATATTAGAACGTTATTACGTGACACTTTAGTCCTATCACACTTCAACTACTGTGATGTTGTCTACGTCTATCGAAGCCGCCAGGTGGCACAACGGTGTTGCAGTAGGCCGCGATAGCCGTACCTGGTGGTTCGACTCCACCTCCGGACGACATATTTTTAAATAAAAATATGTTTAATTTAATTGGCGTTTGGGAAAATTGCATTATATACATGTACTTACGCCAACAAAATAAATACACTTCGGCGTCAAAAATTTTTAATACATGTTATGATGCTTTCGCTAAGTTTAGGTGCTTGATTGGTTCGCCTTATCATGCTTTTTAGATGGGCCCATATCAACTCAATGGAGTTGAGAACACAATGATAGGGTGGTAAACGTAAAACTATATGCCCTGCTTCTTTGGCTCTATTATCTACATAATAATGTTTCAAATATTGTGTGTGTTCATCACCTCCAATAATTGCTTTTTCGTATAATGCTCTTCATAATACAAATCATTAACTTCTAAAAATGCTTGAATAGTTTTTTTTCACTACATTTTGTAGGAACCTTATTGTTTTTGCCGCGAATGATACGGAGCATTGTCCATCAATATACCACTACCTTTTGGTAAACTTGGTAACAAAGAATAACAAAACCATTCTTCAAATAAAGATGACGTCATATCTTGATCGTAATCTAAACTTGATGATTTTATATGACAAATAATAATTCTCTTTCCTGTCGAAACAAGCACGTCCATCTGGCACATACTTGAACTGTCCGTCCTACCTTTGGTAACGGTATTATGACTATCATACCATGTCTCGTCTAAATAGCATATTAGTCGTCCTTCTTCTCTATATTTTTTAGCTGCCATCAAGTAGTCATACCTAACTTTTTGCAACCTTGGAGTTTCCATAATTGTACGGCGTTTGTCTAAAGTGGCAAATTCAAATCCAGCTTTCTTTAATGTCAGTCACAAGTTGTTTTACAACACTGAATATTAATAGGATGAACACTAATTCTTTTATGTAAGCACTCAAGCGTCGGTACAATATTTTCTCTGTACAGAGCGTAGATTTGCTTCCTAATAATGTCGTTATCCTAATCATGAATTGTTTTCGATGTTCGTCACTTCTTTTCTTGCGAGGGCCTTCATTACCTTTAATTACCTTATATATTGTTCCAGTAGGCACTTTTGTTAATTCACACGTTCGTTCAATATTCTTGGTTTGTCCATCTTTATTTTATTCCATCAGGGTATGATAGATATTGAGTATGATTTGCTTTGCATCTTGCGATAAATGCTTTCTCTGCTTTATGTCGGTATTACCATCATTATTAGCATCGCTCTCACTATGACTATGACTAAAAGGTCGCCACATGGTAATGAATACAAGAGAGAAATGATAAACTGTAACTTTCAAATTGCACAATATAAGCTGTAATAACTAATAGCACAAAATGATAGATACACTAGCTATTATAGGTATTATATACATAATCTGCTAATTAGAAAACTGAATTGAGTATTAGGGACCTAATAGAAAATGATTATTACCTAGGTTACTAATTTCGTAATGAGAAACAAATAATCCTATTAAGCGGTCAACAATACTATCTTTCTGTGTAATACAATAACACAATTTTAAATAACAAACCAGTCCAGTTAAAAGCGTATTTGTGCCCATTACATTGATTACCAGACATATTTATGTCATTAAAAATATAGGGCTTTAATTTTTAGTTAATACAGCCAATGAATTCAAATAGTAATTAAGCTACAACGATTGTCGGAGGGCGCGTCGATAGTTGTAAACACATTAAAAGTTACTTTCTTATACCGAAGAATGGACTATATGTACCCATCAGTTGATTGTGTCGCGTTTCTAAACTGAACCGTTATGACCAATGTTCAAACGTTGGCGAAAGCTTTGCAACACGACAATAAAAGACTTGCCTGATTTTAAATACTCTTCAACTGCGAGCGTACGATGCTTTATTGACATATAACCATTATGTCAAACGAACAGTTCTCCTACATCCAACGACGTCAGCCGCGATCCTCAACACCCTCCTCTTCACGTGTACCGCCCGTTACAAAAAACGCTCGTCCATTCAGTCCCACCCTGTATATATATATATATATATATGTATAGATGTAATGAAATTACTGTGATTAACACAGAATTCGGGTTTAGTTTTTTAATAAAACAAGTATTTTAGCCTTGTGACGTTTCGGAGACTAATTTTCTCCTTCCTCAGACCTATTTATTAACAAACACTAATAAATTTTTACAAGTTTTAAATTTAACTGTGAAAAACTTACATTTGGCTTTACTTTAAATTTGTGTAGACATTGAAACTTGCTTCAGGCATTAATGCACCGTGTAGTAATTATGTATACTTATTATTAACTGATTTTGAGAATTGTTATGTACTTTGTCACTAAATTTAATATGTTATATTTGTTTAAAACCTTGTAAATGGGACGTTACGAACAATAAATGTAAAATAATATTTTAAAATCGGATGCAATGTCATGTGTAAGTGAGATGTCCAGAAGGCAAAAAATTTTTCTTTTAAACAAATTTTCGAGGATATTTAGATGTCGCACATACAGGGGACTACAAAAGAAAAATCAACTATAATGTGGGGAAAGAACAAAAGCCTATTGGAGCTTTATTTTAATGTTTTCAACTATATTTGAATAGATATTGGAAAGAGATGAAGATTGTTCTTTAGTATTTAAATTTTTGGTGATTCTATTTATAGCTAAATTCTCCAAGACTAACCTTTTATTGTAGTTATTTTGATTAAATAAAAAAACCGGATTTTCAAGGTCTATGTTGTGATTGGTTTGGTGGACGTGTGCCGCAAGGGCACATTTTTTGGGCTTTTTGAAATCGCTTTTGTGTTGGACAGCGCGCTCGCGCCATCTTTGAGTTGTTTGACCAATGTAATAACTTTGACAGTCAATACATTTAACTGCGTAAACTACATCATGGTGTTGGTAAAGTGGAATTTGAATTTGATGGTTTTCTGTACCATCTCAGCTTGATGGTGTTATCCACCTTGACCAGTAACGTATCAAGAAAAGGTAGGGATTGATTTTGTTCTACTTCATAAGTGAATTGTAACTTGTTATTAACATTATTGAAAAGGTCTAAAACGTTTTGAATACGTTCTGGAGGAAGAGTACAAACGAGATCGTCTACGTATTGGTACATAAATCCAAAGGGAAAATGGGCCTGTTCGTTGACCTCTTTAAGTATATAGTTCATGACTATATCAGCGATGATGGGTGATAGTGGGCTGCCCATCGGAGTACCATGTATTTGCTGGTAGATTTCACCTTCATAGATGAAATAGACAGAGTTAAATACCCATTTCAGAAGAGCGATGAACTTAGGTTTCGGTATGGGAGTGATAGGTTCAATTAGGAACCAATTTTCTTCTATTATATTGATCACTAATTCAGTAGGTATGTTGGTAAATAAACTGACTACATCAAAGGATACTAGAACATGTTTTTCAGGTATAGTGAGATTATTAGTGGCTGTAGCGAAAGCAAAGGAATCTTGTATTCTGAACTGGTTATAGTCGCTGAAGGCTGATTTTAAAATATTTGCCATAAACTTCGCAAGATTTCTACTGTGGCAATCAACATTACTGATGATGGGTCTAAGGGGAACCCCTTCTTTATGTATCTTAGGGATACCATAAATCCGAGGTATAGCAGAGTTGTGTTTTGTTAAGGTTTTGTAAGTATCGTCATTAATGTAATATTTAACTTTGAGATCTTTAATTATTTGATTTGTTTTCCTTTCATAGGAGTATGTAGGGTCAGTGTTAATGAGTCTGTAAATTTCACCATCCGTGAGTAGTTCTTTCATTTTGTGATGATATTCGATTCTGCTCATGCAAACGGTCACATTACTTTTATCTGAGATAGTGAAAATTAAATCCTCATTTTGTTTGATGAATTTGGAAATGTTTATTTGATCTTCAAAGTTTTGTTGATTGATTTCTGATTTTAGAAAATGATTGGTATGGTAAGCAATTTCTGTTCTGTATTTATCTCTATCAATAGGATCTATTGCTTTCAGAATGTCTTCACAATCTGCCAGAAGACGATGAAGAGGTATATTTTTGGTGTTAACTGGGAGAGAGAATTTAGGACCTTTGGAGAGGATATTTATGACTTCAGGAGGAATATTAGTGTCAGTTAGATTCTTGAAAAAACATTTATCATTATTATCTTGTATGGTATCGTTTGAATTATTATTAGTGAATGTGTGGTTGTGTGTGTAATTATTGTTTGTTGTGTGTGTATGTGTGTGTTTTGTACAAGAGTGAATGTTAGTTTTATTGGAATTAATTTTAAGTTTTGAGAATTTGTTTTGATGTATTATTTTTAGTTTGTGATAACTTTTGTTATATTCTGACTTCTGTAAGCGATTGAAATTTTTGTACATACCTAATGGTATAATGGCCTTAACGTGCGACATCAAATAATTCCTCCTACTAATGAGATGTTGTATGTGGGCGTAAGTATTTCTAATTTCCCATCTGAGAATACGGTTTTTGAAATTATGGGTTAATCTGTAAGAATCATTAATTGATTTGGCATTGCATCCGACTGTACAGTATTGAAGTGACTTAAAACTATTGCTGATATGTGCAGGACAAATTGAATGTAAACGGCATTTCTTGAGGAAAATCAATCTGTTCCTGAATGATCCAAGTTTCTTGTTGGTGTTACTCCAATCTTTCATGGCTCTGGTGGTGTTGGCCCCAAATTTGTTTGTAATGTCAGTGTAGAAACCCATTTTAAATTGTTGAAATGAAGTGAAAAAATCAGTTGCTGACGCTGATTTGTCGTATATTGATGTAATGAAATTACTGTGATTAACACAGAATTCGGGTTTAGTTTTTTAATAAAACAAGTATTTTAGCCTTGTGACGTTTCGAGACTAATTTTCTCCTTCCTCAGACCTATTTATTAACAAACACTAATAAATTTTTACAAGTTTTAAATTTAACTGTGAAAAACTTACATTTGGCTTTACTTTAAATTTGTGTAGACATTGAAACTTGCTTCAGGCATTAATGCACCGTGTAGTAATTATGTATACTTATTATTAACTGATTTTGAGAATTGTTATGTACTTTGTCACTAAATTTAATATGTTATATTTGTTTAAAACCTTGTAAATGGGACGTTACGAACAATAAATGTAAAATAATATTTTAAAATCGGATGCAATGTCATGTGTAAGTGAGATGTCCAGAAGGCAAAAAATTTTTCTTTTAAACAAATTTTCGAGGATATTTAGATGTCCACATACAGGGGACTACAAAAGAAAAATCAACTATAATGTGGGGAAAGAACAAAAGCCTATTGGAGCTTTATTTTAATGTTTTCAACTATATTTGAATAGATATTGGAAAGAGATGAAGATTGTTCTTTAGTATTTAAATTTTTGGTGATTCTATTTATAGCTAAATTCTCCAAGACTAACCTTTTATTGTAGTTATTTTGATTAAATAAAAAAACCGGATTTTCAAGGTCTATGTTGTGATTGGTTTGGTGGACGTGTGCCGCAAGGGCACATTTTTTGGGCTTTTTGAAATCGCTTTTGTGTTGGACAGCGCGCTCGCGCCATCTTTGAGTTGTTTGACCAATGTAATAACTTTGACAGTCAATACATTTAACTGCGTAAACTACATCATGGTGTTGGTAAAGTGGAAGTTTAGTTTTAAGTTTAGTGAAAAAATTGTGGGTAGGTATGGCAGTTGTGAAAGCAATATTGATGTTAGTATCCTTAAATAACAATTTAATTTTATCGGTCAGTTTGGGGATATAAATCAGTGATTTGTATATGGGGCCCTGTGTATTATTGGCAGTGGAATTGTTGAGGGGTAGATTAATATTGTAGGGATGTTGGCTTGAGAAAAGGATTCTTTTGGTCAGATGTTGTGGGAAATCATTTTTACGTAGGATATCAAGAAGTATTTTCAAATCCTCATTTATAAATTGAGGGTGTGTTATTTTTAGTATTCTATTTTTCATGGCTAATATGAGATTAATTTTATATTTAAGGGGGCAGTGTGAGTTAAAATTTAGTAATCTGTTTGAATTTGATGGTTTTCTGTACCATCTCAGCTTGATGGTGTTATCCACCTTGACCAGTAACGTATCAAGAAAAGGTAGGGATTGATTTTGTTCTACTTCATAAGTGAATTGTAACTTGTTATTAACATTATTGAAAAGGTCTAAAACGTTTTGAATACGTTCTGGAGGAAGAGTACAAACGAGATCGTCTACGTATTGGTACATAAATCCAAAGGGAAAATGGGCCTGTTCGTTGACCTCTTTAAGTATATAGTTCATGACTATATCAGCGATGATGGGTGATAGTGGGCTGCCCATCGGAGTACCATGTATTTGCTGGTAGATTTCACCTTCATAGATGAAATAGACAGAGTTAAATACCCATTTCAGAAGAGCGATGAACTTAGGTTTCGGTATGGGAGTGATAGGTTCAATTAGGAACCAATTTTCTTCTATTATATTGATCACTAATTCAGTAGGTATGTTGGTAAATAAACTGACTACATCAAAGGATACTAGAACATGTTTTTCAGGTATAGTGAGATTATTAGTGGCTGTAGCGAAAGCAAAGGAATCTTGTATTCTGAACTGGTTATAGTCGCTGAAGGCTGATTTTAAAATATTTGCCATAAACTTCGCAAGATTTCTACTGTGGCAATCAACATTACTGATGATGGGTCTAAGGGGAACCCCTTCTTTATGTATCTTAGGGATACCATAAATCCGAGGTATAGCAGAGTTGTGTTTTGTTAAGGTTTTGTAAGTATCGTCATTAATGTAATATTTAACTTTGAGATCTTTAATTATTTGATTTGTTTTCCTTTCATAGGAGTATGTAGGGTCAGTGTTAATGAGTCTGTAAATTTCACCATCCGTGAGTAGTTCTTTCATTTTGTGATGATATTCGATTCTGCTCATGCAAACGGTCACATTACTTTTATCTGAGATAGTGAAAATTAAATCCTCATTTTGTTTGATGAATTTGGAAATGTTTATTTGATCTTCAAAGTTTTGTTGATTGATTTCTGATTTTAGAAAATGATTGGTATGGTAAGCAATTTCTGTTCTGTATTTATCTCTATCAATAGGATCTATTGCTTTCAGAATGTCTTCACAATCTGCCAGAAGACGATGAAGAGGTATATTTTTGGTGTTAACTGGGAGAGAGAATTTAGGACCTTTGGAGAGGATATTTATGACTTCAGGAGGAATATTAGTGTCAGTTAGATTCTTGAAAAAACATTTATCATTATTATCTTGTATGGTATCGTTTGAATTATTATTAGTGAATGTGTGGTTGTGTGTGTAATTATTGTTTGTTGTGTGTGTATGTGTGTGTTTTGTACAAGAGTGAATGTTAGTTTTATTGGAATTAATTTTAAGTTTTGAGAATTTGTTTTGATGTATTATTTTTAGTTTGTGATAACTTTTGTTATATTCTGACTTCTGTAAGCGATTGAAATTTTTGTACATACCTAATGGTATAATGGCCTTAACGTGCGACATCAAATAATTCCTCCTACTAATGAGATGTTGTATGTGGGCGTAAGTATTTCTAATTTCCCATCTGAGAATACGGTTTTTGAAATTATGGGTTAATCTGTAAGAATCATTAATTGATTTGGCATTGCATCCGACTGTACAGTATTGAAGTGACTTAAAACTATTGCTGATATGTGCAGGACAAATTGAATGTAAACGGCATTTCTTGAGGAAAATCAATCTGTTCCTGAATGATCCAAGTTTCTTGTTGGTGTTACTCCAATCTTTCATGGCTCTGGTGGTGTTGGCCCCAAATTTGTTTGTAATGTCAGTGTAGAAACCCATTTTAAATTGTTGAAATGAAGTGAAAAAATCAGTTGCTGACGCTGATTTGTCGTATATTGATGTAATGAAATTACTGTGATTAACACAGAATTCGGGTTTAGTTTTTTAATAAAACAAGTATTTTAGCCTTGTGACGTTTCGGAGACTAATTTTCTCCTTCCTCAGACCTATTTATTAACAAACACTAATAAATTTTTACAAGTTTTAAATTTAACTGTGAAAAACTTACATTTGGCTTTACTTTAAATTTGTGTAGACATTGAAACTTGCTTCAGGCATTAATGCACCGTGTAGTAATTATGTATACTTATTATTAACTGATTTTGAGAATTGTTATGTACTTTGTCACTAAATTTAATATGTTATATTTGTTTAAAACCTTGTAAATGGGACGTTACGAACAATAAATGTAAAATAATATTTTAAAATCGGATGCAATGTCATGTGTAAGTGAGATGTCCAGAAGGCAAAAAATTTTTCTTTTAAACAAATTTTCGAGGATATTTAGATGTCGCACATACAGGGGACTACAAAAGAAAAATCAACTATAATGTGGGGAAAGAACAAAAGCCTATTGGAGCTTTATTTTAATGTTTTCAACTATATTTGAATAGATATTGGAAAGAGATGAAGATTGTTCTTTAGTATTTAAATTTTTGGTGATTCTATTTATAGCTAAATTCTCCAAGACTAACCTTTTATTGTAGTTATTTTGATTAAATAAAAAAACCGGATTTTCAAGGTCTATGTTGTGATTGGTTTGGTGGACGTGTGCCGCAAGGGCACATTTTTTGGGCTTTTTGAAATCGCTTTTGTGTTGGACAGCGCGCTCGCGCCATCTTTGAGTTGTTTGACCAATGTAATAACTTTGACAGTCAATACATTTAACTGCGTAAACTACATCATGGTGTTGGTAAAGTGGAAGTTTAGTTTTAAGTTTAGTGAAAAAATTGTGGGTAGGTATGGCAGTTGTGAAAGCAATATTGATGTTAGTATCCTTAAATAACAATTTAATTTTATCGGTCAGTTTGGGGATATAAATCAGTGATTTGTATATGGGGCCCTGTGTATTATTGGCAGTGGAATTGTTGAGGGGTAGATTAATATTGTAGGGATGTTGGCTTGAGAAAAGGATTCTTTTGGTCAGATGTTGTGGGAAATCATTTTTACGTAGGATATCAAGAAGTATTTTCAAATCCTCATTTATAAATTGAGGGTGTGTTATTTTTAGTATTCTATTTTTCATGGCTAATATGAGATTAATTTTATATTTAAGGGGGCAGTGTGAGTTAAAATTTAGTAATCTGTTTGAATTTGATGGTTTTCTGTACCATCTCAGCTTGATGGTGTTATCCACCTTGACCAGTAACGTATCAAGAAAAGGTAGGGATTGATTTTGTTCTACTTCATAAGTGAATTGTAACTTGTTATTAACATTATTGAAAAGGTCTAAAACGTTTTGAATACGTTCTGGAGGAAGAGTACAAACGAGATCGTCTACGTATTGGTACATAAATCCAAAGGGAAAATGGGCCTGTTCGTTGACCTCTTTAAGTATATAGTTCATGACTATATCAGCGATGATGGGTGATAGTGGGCTGCCCATCGGAGTACCATGTATTTGCTGGTAGATTTCACCTTCATAGATGAAAAGACAGAGTTAAATACCCATTTCAGAAGAGCGATGAACTTAGGTTTCGGTATGGGAGTGATAGGTTCAATTAGGAACCAATTTTCTTCTATTATATTGATCACTAATTCAGTAGGTATGTTGGTAAATAAACTGACTACATCAAAGGATACTAGAACATGTTTTTCAGGTATAGTGAGATTATTAGTGGCTGTAGCGAAAGCAAAGGAATCTTGTATTCTGAACTGGTTATAGTCGCTGAAGGCTGATTTTAAAATATTTGCCATAAACTTCGCAAGATTTCTACTGTGGCAATCAACATTACTGATGATGGGTCTAAGGGGAACCCCTTCTTTATGTATCTTAGGGATACCATAAATCCGAGGTATAGCAGAGTTGTGTTTTGTTAAGGTTTTGTAAGTATCGTCATTAATGTAATATTTAACTTTGAGATCTTTAATTATTTGATTTGTTTTCCTTTCATAGGAGTATGTAGGGTCAGTGTTAATGAGTCTGTAAATTTCACCATCCGTGAGTAGTTCTTTCATTTTGTGATGATATTCGATTCTGCTCATGCAAACGGTCACATTACTTTTATCTGAGATAGTGAAAATTAAATCCTCATTTTGTTTGATGAATTTGGAAATGTTTATTTGATCTTCAAAGTTTTGTTGATTGATTTCTGATTTTAGAAAATGATTGGTATGGTAAGCAATTTCTGTTCTGTATTTATCTCTATCAATAGGATCTATTGCTTTCAGAATGTCTTCACAATCTGCCAGAAGACGATGAAGAGGTATATTTTTGGTGTTAACTGGGAGAGAGAATTTAGGACCTTTGGAGAGGATATTTATGACTTCAGGAGGAATATTAGTGTCAGTTAGATTCTTGAAAAAACATTTATCATTATTATCTTGTATGGTATCGTTTGAATTATTATTAGTGAATGTGTGGTTGTGTGTGTAATTATTGTTTGTTGTGTGTGTATGTGTGTGTTTTGTACAAGAGTGAATGTTAGTTTTATTGGAATTAATTTTAAGTTTTGAGAATTTGTTTTGATGTATTATTTTTAGTTTGTGATAACTTTTGTTATATTCTGACTTCTGTAAGCGATTGAAATTTTTGTACATACCTAATGGTATAATTCTGTAATTATACCTAATGGTATAATTACAGAAGTCAGAATATAACAAAAGTTATCACAAACTAAAAATAATACATCAAAACAAATTCTCAAAACTTAAAATTAATTCCAATAAAACTAACATTCACTCTTGTACAAAACACACACATACACACACAACAAACAATAATTACACACACAACCACACATTCACTAATAATAATTCAAACGATACCATACAAGATAATAATGATAAATGTTTTTTCAAGAATCTAACTGACACTAATATTCCTCCTGAAGTCATAAATATCCTCTCCAAAGGTCCTAAATTCTCTCTCCCAGTTAACACCAAAAATATACCTCTTCATCGTCTTCTGGCAGATTGTGAAGACATTCTGAAAGCAATAGATCCTATTGATAGAGATAAATACAGAACAGAAATTGCTTACCATACCAATCATTTTCTAAAATCAGAAATCAATCAACAAAACTTTGAAGATCAAATAAACATTTCCAAATTCATCAAACAAAATGAGGATTTAATTTTCACTATCTCAGATAAAAGTAATGTGACCGTTTGCATGAGCAGAATCGAATATCATCACAAAATGAAAGAACTACTCACGGATGGTGAAATTTACAGACTCATTAACACTGACCCTACATACTCCTATGAAAGGAAAACAAATCAAATAATTAAAGATCTCAAAGTTAAATATTACATTAATGACGATACTTACAAAACCTTAACAAAACACAACTCTGCTATACCTCGGATTTATGGTATCCCTAAGATACATAAAGAAGGGGTTCCCTTAGACCCATCATCAGTAATGTTGATTGCCACAGTAGAAATCTTGCGAAGTTTATGGCAAATATTTTAAAATCAGCCTTCAGCGACTATAACCAGTTCAGAATACAAGATTCCTTTGCTTTCGCTACAGCCACTAATAATCTCACTATACCTGAAAAACATGTTCTAGTATCCTTTGATGTAGTCAGTTTATTTACCAACATACCTACTGAATTAGTGATCAATATAATAGAAGAAAATTGGTTCCTAATTGAACCTATCACTCCCATACCGAAACCTAAGTTCATCGCTCTTCTGAAATGGGTATTTAACTCTGTCTATTTCATCTATGAAGGTGAAATCTACCAGCAAATACATGGTACTCCGATGGGCAGCCCACTATCACCCATCATCGCTGATATAGTCATGAACTATATACTTAAAGAGGTCAACGAACAGGCCCATTTTCCCTTTGGATTTATGTACCAATACGTAGACGATCTCGTTTGTACTCTTCCTCCAGAACGTATTCAAAACGTTTTAGACCTTTTCAATAATGTTAATAACAAGTTACAATTCACTTATGAAGTAGAACAAAATCAATCCCTACCTTTTCTTGATACGTTACTGGTCAAGGTGGATAACACCATCAAGCTGAGATGGTACAGAAAACCATCAAATTCAAACAGATTACTAAATTTTAACTCACACTGCCCCCTTAAATATAAAATTAATCTCATATTAGCCATGAAAAATAGAATACTAAAAATAACACACCCTCAATTTATAAATGAGGATTTGAAAATACTTTTGATATCCTACGTAAAAATGATTTCCCACAACATCTGACCAAAAGAATCCTTTTCTCAAGCCAACATCCCTACAATATTAATCTACCCCTCAACAATTCCACTGCCAATAATACACAGGGCCCCATATACAAATCACTGATTTATATCCCCAAACTGACCGATAAAATTAAATTGTTATTTAAGGATACTAACATCAATATTGCTTTCACAACTGCCATACCTACCCACAATTTTTTCACTAAACTTAAAACTAAACTTCCACTTTACCAACACCATGATGTAGTTTACGCAGTTAAATGTATTGACTGTCAAAGTTATTACATTGGTCAAACAACTCAAAGATGGCGCGAGCGCGCTGTCCAACACAAAAGCGATTTCAAAAAGCCCAAAAAATGTGCCCTTGCGGCACACGTCCACCAAACCAATCACAACATAGACCTTGAAAATCCGGTTTTTTTATTTAATCAAAATAACTACAATAAAAGGTTAGTCTTGGAGAATTTAGCTATAAATAGAATCACCAAAAATTTAAATACTAAAGAACAATCTTCATCTCTTTCCAATATCTATTCAAATATAGTTGAAAACATTAAAATAAAGCTCCAATAGGCTTTTGTTCTTTCCCACATTATAGTTGATTTTTCTTTTGTAGTCCCCTGTATGTGCGACATCTAAATATCCTCGAAAATTTGTTTAAAAGAAAAATTTTTTGCCTTCTGGACATCTCACTTACACATGACATTGCATCCGATTTTAAAATATTATTTTACATTTATTGTTCGTAACGTCCCATTTACAAGGTTTTAAACAAATATAACATATTAAATTTAGTGACAAAGTACATAACAATTCTCAAAATCAGTTAATAATAAGTATACATAATTACTACACGGTGCATTAATGCCTGAAGCAAGTTTCAATGTCTACACAAATTTAAAGTAAAGCCAAATGTAAGTTTTTCACAGTTAAATTTAAAACTTGTAAAAATTTATTAGTGTTTGTTAATAAATAGGTCTGAGGAAGGAGAAAATTAGTCTCCGAAACGTCACAAGGCTAAAATACTTGTTTTATTAAAAAACTAAACCCGAATTCTGTGTTAATCACAGTAATTTCATTACATCAATATACGACAAATCAGCGTCAGCAACTGATTTTTTCACTTCATTTCAACAATTTAAAATGGGTTTCTACACTGACATTACAAACAAATTTGGGGCCAACACCACCAGAGCCATGAAAGATTGGAGTAACACCAACAAGAAACTTGGATCATTCAGGAACAGATTGATTTTCCTCAAGAAATGCCGTTTACATTCAATTTGTCCTGCACATATCAGCAATAGTTTTAAGTCACTTCAATACTGTACAGTCGGATGCAATGCCAAATCAATTAATGATTCTTACAGATTAACCCATAATTTCAAAAACCGTATTCTCAGATGGGAAATTAGAAATACTTACGCCCACATACAACATCTCATTAGTAGGAGGAATTATTTGATGTCGCACGTTAAGGCCATTATACCATTAGGTATGTACAAAAATTTCAATCGCTTACAGAAGTCAGAATATAACAAAATTTATCACAAACTAAAAATAATACATCAAAACAAATTCTCAAAACTTAAAATTAATTCCAATAAAACTAACATTCACTCTTGTACAAAACACACACATACACACACAACAAACAATAATTACACACACAACCACACATTCACTAATAATAATTCAAACGATACCATACAAGATAATAATGATAAATGTTTTTTCAAGAATCTAACTGACACTAATATTCCTCCTGAAGTCATAAATATCCTCTCCAAAGGTCCTAAATTCTCTCTCCCAGTTAACACCAAAAATATACCTCTTCATCGTCTTCTGGCAGATTGTGAAGACATTCTGAAAGCAATAGATCCTATTGATAGAGATAAATACAGAACAGAAATTGCTTACCATACCAATCATTTTCTAAAATCAGAAATCAATCAACAAAACTTTGAAGATCAAATAAACATTTCCAAATTCATCAAACAAAATGAGGATTTAATTTTCACTATCTCAGATAAAAGTAATGTGACCGTTTGCATGAGCAGAATCGAATATCATCACAAAATGAAAGAACTACTCACGGATGGTGAAATTTACAGACTCATTAACACTGACCCTACATACTCCTATGAAAGGAAAACAAATCAAATAATTAAAGATCTCAAAGTTAAATATTACATTAATGACGATACTTACAAAACCTTAACAAAACACAACTCTGCTATACCTCGGATTTATGGTATCCCTAAGATACATAAAGAAGGGGTTCCTTTTAGACCCATCATCAGTAATGTTGATTGCCACAGTAGAAATCTTGCGAAGTTTATGGCAAATATTTTAAAATCAGCCTTCAGCGACTATAACCAGTTCAGAATACAAGATTCCTTTGCTTTCGCTACAGCCACTAATAATCTCACTATACCTGAAAAACATGTTCTAGTATCCTTTGATGTAGTCAGTTTATTTACCAACATACCTACTGAATTAGTGATCAATATAATAGAAGAAAATTGGTTCCTAATTGAACCTATCACTCCCATACCGAAACCTAAGTTCATCGCTCTTCTGAAATGGGTATTTAACTCTGTCTATTTCATCTATGAAGGTGAAATCTACCAGCAAATACATGGTACTCCGATGGGCAGCCCACTATCACCCATCATCGCTGATATAGTCATGAACTATATACTTAAAGAGGTCAACGAACAGGCCCATTTTCCCTTTGGATTTATGTACCAATACGTAGACGATCTCGTTTGTACTCTTCCTCCAGAACGTATTCAAAACGTTTTAGACCTTTTCAATAATGTTAATAACAAGTTACAATTCACTTATGAAGTAGAACAAAATCAATCCCTACCTTTTCTTGATACGTTACTGGTCAAGGTGGATAACACCATCAAGCTGAGATGGTACAGAAAACCATCAAATTCAAACAGATTACTAAATTTTAACTCACACTGCCCCCTTAAATATAAAATTAATCTCATATTAGCCATGAAAAATAGAATACTAAAAATAACACACCCTCAATTTATAAATGAGGATTTGAAAATACTTCTTGATATCCTACGTAAAAATGATTTCCCACAACATCTGACCAAAAGAATCCTTTTCTCAAGCCAACATCCCTACAATATTAATCTACCCCTCAACAATTCCACTGCCAATAATACACAGGGCCCCATATACAAATCACTGATTTATATCCCCAAACTGACCGATAAAATTAAATTGTTATTTAAGGATACTAACATCAATATTGCTTTCACAACTGCCATACCTACCCACAATTTTTTCACTAAACTTAAAACTAAACTTCCACTTTACCAACACCATGATGTAGTTTACGCAGTTAAATGTATTGACTGTCAAAGTTATTACATTGGTCAAACAACTCAAAGATGGCGCGAGCGCGCTGTCCAACACAAAAGCGATTTCAAAAAGCCCAAAAAATGTGCCCTTGCGGCACACGTCCACCAAACCAATCACAACATAGACCTTGAAAATCCGGTTTTTTTATTTAATCAAAATAACTACAATAAAAGGTTAGTCTTGGAGAATTTAGCTATAAATAGAATCACCAAAAATTTAAATACTAAAGAACAATCTTCATCTCTTTCCAATATCTATTCAAATATAGTTGAAAACATTAAAATAAAGCTCCAATAGGCTTTTGTTCTTTCCCCACATTATAGTTGATTTTTTCTTTTGTAGTCCCCTGTATGTGCGACATCTAAATATCCTCGAAAATTTGTTTAAAAGAAAAATTTTTTGCCTTCTGGACATCTCACTTACACATGACATTGCATCCGATTTTAAAATATTATTTTACATTTATTGTTCGTAACGTCCCATTTACAAGGTTTTAAACAAATATAACATATTAAATTTAGTGACAAAGTACATAACAATTCTCAAAAATCAGTTAATAATAAGTATACATAATTACTACACGGTGCATTAATGCCTGAAGCAAGTTTCAATGTCTACACAAATTTAAAGTAAAGCCAAATGTAAGTTTTTCACAGTTAAATTTAAAACTTGTAAAAATTTATTAGTGTTTGTTAATAAATAGGTCTGAGGAAGGAGAAAATTAGTCTCCGAAACGTCACAAGGCTAAAATACTTGTTTTATTAAAAAACTAAACCCGAATTCTGTGTTAATCACAGTAATTTCATTACATCAATATACGACAAATCAGCGTCAGCAACTGATTTTTTCACTTCATTTCAACAATTTAAAATGGGTTTCTACACTGACATTACAAACAAATTTGGGGCCAACACCACCAGAGCCATGAAAGATTGGAGTAACACCAACAAGAAACTTGGATCATTCAGGAACAGATTGATTTTCCTCAAGAAATGCCGTTTACATTCAATTTGTCCTGCACATATCAGCAATAGTTTTAAGTCACTTCAATACTGTACAGTCGGATGCAATGCCAAATCAATTAATGATTCTTACAGATTAACCCATAATTTCAAAAACCGTATTCTCAGATGGGAAATTAGAAATACTTACGCCCACATACAACATCTCATTAGTAGGAGGAATTATTTGATGTCGCACGTTAAGGCCATTATACCATTAGGTATGTACAAAAATTTCAATCGCTTACAGAAGTCAGAATATAACAAAATTTATCACAAACTAAAAATAATACATCAAAACAAATTCTCAAAACTTAAAATTAATTCCAATAAAACTAACATTCACTCTTGTACAAAACACACACATACACACACAACAAACAATAATTACACACACAACCACACATTCACTAATAATAATTCAAACGATACCCACAAGATAATAATGATAAATGTTTTTCAAGAATCTAACTGACACTAATATTCCTCCTGAAGTCATAAATATCCTTTCCAAAGGTCCTAAATCTCTCTCCCAGTTAACACCAAAAATATACCTCTTCATCGTCTTCTGGCAGATTGTGAAGACATTCTGAAAGCAATAGATCCTATTGATAGAGATAAATACAGAACAGAAATTGCTTACCATACCAATCATTTTCTAAAATCAGAAATCAATCAACAAAACTTTGAAGATCAAATAAACATTTCCAAATTCATCAAACAAAATGAGGATTTAATTTTCACTATCTCAGATAAAAGTAATGTGACCGTTTGCATGAGCAGAATCGAATATCATCACAAAATGAAAGAACTACTCACCGGATGGTGAAATTTACAGACTCATTAACACTGACCCTACATACTCCTATGAAAGGAAAAACAAATCAAATAATTAAAGATCTCAAAGTTAAATATTACATTAATGACGATACTTACAAAACCTTAACAAAACACAACTCTGCTATACCTCGGATTTATGGTATCCCTAAGATACATAAAGGGGTTCCCCTTAGACCCATCATCAGTAATGTTGATTGCCACAGTAGAAATCTTGCGAAGTTTATGGCAAATATTTAAAATCAGCCTTCAGCGACTATAACCAGTTCAGAATACAAGATTCCTTTGCTTTCGCTACAGCCACTAATAATCTCACTATACCTGAAAAACATGTTCTAGTATCCTTTGATGTAGTCAGTTTATTTACCAACATACCTACTGAATTAGTGATCAATATAATAGAAGAAAATTGGTTCCTAATTGAACCTATCACTCCCATACCGAAACCTAAGTTCATCGCTCTTCTGAAATGGGTATTTAACTCTGTCTATTTCATCTATGAAGGTGAAATCTACCAGCAAATACATGGTACTCCGATGGGCAGCCCACTATCACCCATCATCGCTGATATAGTCATGAACTATATACTTAAAGAGGTCAACGAACAGGCCCATTTTCCCTTTGGATTTATGTACCAATACGTAGACGATCTCGTTTGTACTCTTCCTCCAGAACGTATTCAAAACGTTTTAGACCTTTTCAATAATGTTAATAACAAGTTACAATTCACTTATGAAGTAGAACAAAATCAATCCCTACCTTTTCTTGATACGTTACTGGTCAAGGTGGATAACACCATCAAGCTGAGATGGTACAGAAAACCATCAAATTCAAACAGATTACTAAATTTTTAACTCACACTGCCCCCTTAAATATAAAATTAATCTCATATTAGCCATGAAAAATAGAATACTAAAAAAATAACACACCTCAATTTATAAATGAGGATTTGAAAATACTTCTTGATATCCTACGTAAAAATGATTTCCCACAACATCTGACCAAAAGAATCCTTTTCTCAAGCCAACATCCCTACAATATTAATCTACCCCTCAACAATTCCACTGCCAATAATACACAGGGCCCCATATACAAATCACTGATTTATATCCCCAAACTGACCGATAAAATTAAATTGTTATTTAAGGATACTAACATCAATATTGCTTTCACAACTGCCATACCTACCCACAATTTTTTCACTAAACTTAAAACTAAACTTCCACTTTACCAACACCATGATGTAGTTTACGCAGTTAAATGTATTGACTGTCAAAGTTATTACATTGGTCAAACAACTCAAAGATGGCGCGAGCGCGCTGTCCAACACAAAAGCGATTTCAAAAAGCCCAAAAATGTGCCCTTGCGGCACACGTCCACCAAACCAATCACAACATAGACCTTGAAAATCCGGTTTTTTTATTTAATCAAAATAACTACAATAAAAGGTTAGTCTTGGAGAATTTAGCTATAAATAGAATCACCAAAAATTTAAATACTAAAGAACAATCTTCATCTCTTTCCAATATCTATTCAAATATAGTTGAAAACATTAAAATAAAGCTCCAATAGGCTTTTGTTCTTTCCCCACATTATAGTTGATTTTTCTTTTGTAGTCCCCTGTATGTGCGACATCTAAATATCCTCGAAAATTTGTTTAAAAGAAAAATTTTTTGCCTTCTGGACATCTCACTTACACATGACATTGCATCCGATTTTAAAATATTATTTTACATTTATTGTTCGTAACGTCCCATTTACAAGGTTTTAAACAAATATAACATATTAAATTTAGTGACAAAGTACATAACAATTCTCAAAATCAGTTAATAATAAGTATACATAATTACTACACGGTGCATTAATGCCTGAAGCAAGTTTCAATGTCTACACAAATTTAAAGTAAAGCCAAATGTAAGTTTTTCACAGTTAAATTTAAAACTTGTAAAAATTTATTAGTGTTTGTTAATAAATAGGTCTGAGGAAGGAGAAAATTAGTCTCCGAAACGTCACAAGGCTAAAATACTTGTTTTATTAAAAAACTAAACCCGAATTCTGTGTTAATCACAGTAATTTCATTACATCAATATACGACAAATCAGCGTCAGCAACTGATTTTTTTCACTTCATTTCAACAATTTAAAATGGGTTTCTACACTGACATTACAAACAAATTTGGGGCCAACACCACCAGAGCCATGAAAGATTGGAGTAACACCAACAAGAAACTTGGATCATTCAGGAACAGATTGATTTT